>JARQOD010003277.1:0-66895 GCA_033576555.1 Oophaga sylvatica | reverse complement strand
CATCACCAACCTACACCCTCCATGTACCACAGCGCGGCGCACGTTCCTGCTGTCACATCACCACCCTACTCCCTCCATGTACCACAGCGCAGCGCGCGTATCTGCCGTGACATCTCCATCCTACACCTCCATGTACCACAGCGCGGCCCACGTTCCTGCTGTAACATCACCACCCTACACCCTCCATGTACCACAGCGAGGCGCACGTTCCTGCTGTGACATTACCACCCTACACCCTCCATGTACCACAGCGAGGCGCACGTTCCTGCTGTAACATCACCACCCTACACCCTCCATGTACCACAGCGAGGCGCACGTTCCTGCTGTGACATCACCACCCTACACCCTCCATGTACCACTGCGAGGCGCACGTTCCTGCTGTGACATCACCACCCTACACCCTCCATGTACCACAGCGCGGCGCACATTTCAGCAGTGACATCACCACCCTACACCCTCCATGTACCACAGCGCGGCGCACGTTCCTACTGCGGCATCACCACCTTACACCCTCCATGTACCACAGCGCAGCGCGCGTATCTGCCGTGACATCACCATCCTACACCCTCCATGTACCACAGCGCGGTGCACATTTCAGCCGTGACATCACCACCCTACACCCTCCATGTACCACAGCGCGGCGCACATTTCAGCTGTGACATCACCACCCTACACCCTCCATGTACCACAGCGTAGCGCACGTTCCTGCTGTGACATCACCACCCTACACCCTCCATGTACCACAGCGCAGCGCACGTTCCTGCTGTAACATCACCACCCTACACCCTCCATGTACCACAGCGCGGTGCACATTTCAGCCGTGACATCACCACCCTACACCCTCCATGTACCACAGCGCGGCGCACATTTCAGCTGTGACATCACCACCCTACACCCTCCATGTACCACAGCGTAGCGCACGTTCCTGCTGTGACATCACCACCCTACACCCTCCATGTACCACAGCGCAGCGCACGTTCCTGCTGTAACATCACCACCCTACACCCTCCATGTACCACAGCGCGGTGCACATTTCAGCCGTGACATCACCACCCTACACCCTCCATGTACCACAGCGAGGCGCACGTTCCTGCTGTGACATCACCACCCTACACCCATCATGTACCACAACGCAGCGCACGTTCCTGCTGTGACATCACCACCCTACACCCTCGATGTACCACAGCGCGGCGCACGTTCCTGCCGTGACATGACCACCCTACACCCTCCATGTACCACAGCGCGGTGCACATTTCAGCCGTGACATCACCACCCTACACCCTCGATGTACCACAGCGCGGCGCACATTCCTGCTGTGACATCACCACCCTACACCCTCCATGTACCACAGCGCAGCGCGCGTATCTGCCATGACTCACCACCCTACACCCTTCATGTACCACAGCGCGGCGCACGTTCCTGCTGTGACATCACCACCCTACACCCTCCATGTACCACAGCGCGGCGCACGTTCCTGCTGTAACATCACCACCCTACACCCTCCATGTACCACAGCGCAGCGCACGTTCCTGCTGTAACATCACCACCCTACACCCTCCATGTACCACAGCGCGGCGCACATTTCAGCCGTGACATCACCACCCTACACCCTCCATGTACCACAGCGAGGCGCACATTTCAGCCGTGACATCACCACCCTACACGCTCCATGTACCACAGCGAGGTGCACGTTCCTGCTGTGACATCACCACCCTACACCCTCCATGTACCACAGCGCGGCACAATTTCCTGCCGTGACATCACCACCCTACACCCTCCATGTACCACAGCGTGGCGCACATTTCAGCCGTGACATCACCACCCTACACCCTCGATGTACCACAGCGCGGCGCACGTTCCTGCTGTCACATCACCACCCTACACCCTCCATGTACCACAGCGCAGCGCGCGTATCTGCCGTGACATCTCCATCCTACACCCTCCATGTACCACAGCGCGGCGCACGTTCCTGCTGTAACATCACCACCCTACACCCTCCATGTACCACAGCGAGGCGCACGTTCCTGCTGTGACATTACCACCCTACACCCTCCATGTACCACAGCGAGGCGCACGTTCCTGCTGTGACATCACCACCCTACACCCTCCATGTACCACAGCGCGGTGCACATTTCAGCCGTGATATCACCACCCTACACCCTCCATGTACCACAGCGCGGCACACATTTCAGCTGTGACATCACCACCCTACACCCTCCATGTACCACAGCGCGGCGCACGTTCCTGCTGTGACATCACCATCCTACACCCATCATGTACCACAGCGCAGCGCACGTTCCTGCTGTGACATCACCACCCTACACCCTCCATGTACCACAGCGCGGCGCACATTTCAGCCGTGACATCACCACCCTACACCCTCCATGTACCACAGCGCGGCACACATTTCAGCTGTGACATCACCACCCTACACCCTCCATGTACCACAGCGCAGCGCACGTTCCTGCTGTGACATCACCACCCTACACCCTCCATGTACCACAGCGCGGTGCACATTTCAGCCGTGACATCACCACCCTACACCCTCCATGTACCACAGCGAGGCGCACGTTCCTGCTGTGACATCACCACCCTACACCCATCATGTACCACAACGCAGCGCACGTTCCTGCTGTGACATCACCACCCTACACCCTCGATTTACCACAGCGCGGCGCACGTTCCTGCCGTGACATGACCACCCTACACCCTCCATGTACCACAGCGCGGTGCACATTTCAGCCGTGACATCACCACCCTACACCCTCGATGTACCACAGCGCGGCGCACATTCCTGCTGTGACATCACCACCCTACACCCTCCATGTACCACAGCGCAGCGCGCGTATCTGCCGTGACTCACCACCCTACACCCTCCATGTACCACAGCGAGGCGCACGTTCCTGCTGTGACATCACCACCCTACACCCTCCATGTACCACAGCGCGGCGCAATTTCCTGCCGTGACATCACCACCCTACACCCTCCATGTACCACAGCGCGGCGCACATTTCAGCCGTGACATCACCACCCTCACCCTCCATGTACTACAGCGCGGCGCACGTTCCTACTGCGGCATCACCACCTTACACCCTCCATGTACCACAGCGCGGCGCACATTTCAGCCGTGACATCACCACCCTCACCCTCCATGTACTACAGCGCGGCGCACGTTCCTACTGCGCATCACCACCTTACACCCTCCATGTACCACAGCGCAGCGCGCGTATCTGCCGTGACATCACCATCCTACACCCTCCATGTACCACAGCGCGGTGCACATTTCAGCCGTGACATCACCACCCTACACCCTCCATGTACCACAGCACGGCGCACATTTCAGCCGTGACATCACCACCCTACACCCTCCATGTACCACAGCGCGGCACACATTTCAGCTGTGACATCACCACCCTACACCCTCCATGTACCACAGCGCAGCGCACGTTCCTGCTGTGACATCACCACCCTACACCCTCCATGTACCACAGCGCGGTGCACATTTCAGCCGTGACATCACCACCCTACACCCTCCATGTACCACAGCGAGGCGCACGTTCCTGCTATGACATCACCACCCTACACCCATCATGTACCACAACGCAGCGCACGTTCCTGCTGTGACATCACCACCCTACACCCTCGATGTACCACAGCGCGGCGCACGTTCCTGCCGTGACATGACCACCCTACACCCTCCATGTACCACAGCGCGGTGCACATTTCAGCCGTGACATCACCACCCTACACCCTCGATGTACCACACCACGGCGCACATTCCTGCTGTGACATCACCACCCTACACCCTCCATGTACCACAGCGCAGCGCGCGTATCTGCTGCGGCATCACAACCCTACACCCTCCATGTACCACAGCGCAGCGCACGTTCCTGCTGTAACATCACCACCCTACACCCTCCATGTACCACAGCGCGGCGCACATTTCTCCTTCGTCTCATTGGGGGACACAGGACTGTGGGTGTATGCTACTGCCACTAGGAGGCTGACACTAAGTAAACATAAAAAAAGGTTAGCTCCTCCTCCGCCGTATACACCTCAGCACTGGTCACAGGCAAACCCAGTTATTGCTTAGTGTCTGATGGAGGCACACGTCTGGTTCTGTTTCCAGACCATTTTTTTTTTTTTTTTTTTTTTTTTTTCTTCCCACGAAGATGAGATAGGGGCGACGGATCCTATTGAAAGGGTCCGATCTCCCCAAACCATCAACGGGCGAGCACGTGGAGTAAAGCCTCCATCGTATCCTCTCCCGCAACGTGGGACATAAATGCCGGACTCAGCCCTGACCACCCTAAGGTATTGAAGCCCTAGGCTGTACAGAGGCGGGAGTTAGTCCGTGCGGCCCCCACTGCACCACCAATGCTAGACTGCGGTGCTGCAAGGTGGCGGACGGTCCCTCTCCTCATCCCCTGAAGGGGTGATGGAGTTAGGGTTCCTGCACCGTCCTTTTTACTTTTCACGGAGAGTCCCCCTTTAATGCGCTGCATGTGAAGAAGATTGGAAGAAGAATCTCACCTTCAAATCCTAAATGGCGAAAGATACAGTGCTCCGGAGTAAAAGAATTAGTCCCCGGCTTCCTGGACTAGGCCACGGGCTGAAGAAATATGGTAGCGGAGTCGTGAGTATGGGCCCGCTCCCGGCGGCGTTCCTCTCCTCTCTGCAGCAGTCTCTCCAGACAGCCTCCCCCTAAGTCCCGGGGAGTTGAAGCAGGCGAGTGGTCCCGGCATGCCATGGACACCTTAAGTCGGGAGCGGCAACTCCATAGCGAGCGCTCCGACTTTGGGGTGGCTGCCGCCGGGGGGAGAAAAAATTTAGACCGCGGCTTCTAGTGGCGCTAGGCCGCGGCTTCAAATCTAGTCCCCGGCTTTTTCCGGGGACTGGGCCGCTGGCCGGAGTTTTTTTGCCGGCGTCAGCTTGAGGGGGCGCGGTCGCGGAGGTGGGCTCCGCCCCCGGCGGCGTCTCCTTCCGGCGTGACCGCCCTCCGACTTTGGGGCCGCCTCCGCCGGAAATTTAGATCGCGGCTTCGGTGGCCGCTAGGCCGCGGTTTCAAATTTAGTCCCCGGCTTTTGCCGGGGATAGGCCGCGGCCGGAAGTTGGGGGGATGAGAGCCCTGACGTCTAGGCCGCGCCTCCTGACCCTCCCTTCTGAAGCTCGGCTACATGAGCACTTCCTCTTTGATAGAGAAGTGCTCTTTTTTAAAAGATTGGAGCCACAGGCAATTCCACCTGGAGAAACTCACTAAGTGACGCTGGGATACAGGACTGGGGTGAGTGCTACTACCACCAGCCTGATTGTTGTGCACTTTTGCGCCCCTTCCGCTGACTGACACATCCAGTTTATTGTGTACTGTGACGGATTCAGAATGTCCAAAAGAACCAAGACGCATACGATACTTTATACCGCATGCATTGCTTGTAGGTCCCCTTTTCCGCATGCCCAGACTTCTCGGATCTGCGAGGCCTGTGACTCTGAACGGGCTCAGGAACCCTCTCCTATAGCCGAGCCTAATGCGCCAAGCCCTCCTGAATGGGCCCTTTCCCTGGCGCAATCTGTGGCGTCATTAACCAGAGCAGTCGAGTCCCTTCAGGCTCCCGATAGGAGCAGGGACAGTGGTTCACCTGTCTTGGCTACATCTCAGGAACCTCAGGCCTGCAGGGGCCGCGCTCGCACCAGGCAGACACAGGGGAAACGAACCCACACTGTGTCGCCCATGCCGTCTGGAGCCTCGGCATCTTTTAGTTCCGTCTCCCGCTCTCCCTCTCCCTTGGCAAGTGATCAATATTCGGATTCCGATTTGGAGGGGTCACTTAATCTAGAGGCGCAGTATAGTCAAGAAACAATTGACAGTTTGATCGAAGCTATCAATCAAACTCTGGGGATAGACGATGAGTCCACCTTGACCTCTGGTCACAAGGTGACCTTTAAACGAGCCAGGCAAGCCCATAAAGTTTTTGGTGCTCATCCTGAGTTTGAGGAATTAGTGCAGCGCCACCGGGAGAAACCGGACAAGCGCTTTGCTGGACAAAAGGCTCTCAATACTAGATATCCTTTTGCTCCTGAGCTCCTTAAGAAGTGGACAGAATCTCCTTCGGTTGATCCTCCTGTTTCGCGTTTGGCATCTAAAACGCTCCTCTCCATTCCCAGCGGCTCCTCTATTAAGGAGCCAACGGATCGTCTAATTGAGAGTTTGGCCCGTTCGGTATTTGAGGCATCAGGTTCTGCTCTCTCTCCTTCTTTTGCAGCGACTTGGGTTGCCAAGGCCATGATATCCTGGTCGGAGTCTCTAAATAGAGCTCTTCACGGCATAGAGGTGCCGTCTGAGGTAACCCAGATTTCTAATCAAATAGCTCTTGCTGGAGACTTCTTAATTAATGCATCCATGGATGCGGCAAATTGCGCAGCATTAGCCGCTGCTAATGCAATTGCCATTAGAAGATCCTTGTGGCTAAGAACCTGGCGAGCGGATTCAACTTCAAAAAAGTCGCTTACATCTTTACCATATCACAGTGGTCGGTTATTTGGCGAGAGATTGGATCAGCTCATATCTGATGCAACAGGAGGGAAGAGCAATTTCCTTCCTCAGCAAAGGATTAAACAACCTTTTCGTCGACAACCTCAGCCTCGTTTTAGAGCCTTTCGTAACCCAGGCTGGGCCATGCCAGCCACCTCCAGAGGCTCAGGTCGGCCTAATCAGGCCAAAGATCGCCAGGTCACCTACAGGACCAATCCTCTGGGAAGAGGGAGATCTTATCAGTCAAGATCCAGAGGGTCCAAACCCCAAAGATTTTCGGACAAATGACTGGAGGCAAAATCCGGTCAATTTTTCCAGGGTAGGCGGCCGCTTACTCTGGTTTCGTCCCACTTGGCTATCAGTGACTCACGACGAGTGGGTCAAGGAGTTAGTCTCCACAGGGTACAAAATAGAATTTACCAGCCTTCCCCCAAATCGCTTTTTCCCCTCGCGCCTTCCCAAGGAGGAGTCTCGAGGTCATGCCTTATTCAAGGCGGTCGAGTCTCTTCGGCACAGCAGGGTTGTTGTACCTGTACCAGAGGTCGAAAGAGGTCAGGGTTTTTATTCCAACCTGTTCATTGTACCCAAGAAGGATGGGACCGTAAGGCCCATTCTGGATCTAAAGAGATTAAACCGATTTGTCAAAATTCGGCATTTCCGAATGGAATCTCTCCGTTCGGTCATTGCAGCCATGGAAAGAGGGGAATTTCTAGCATCGATAGACATCCAGGATGCCTATCTTCATATTCCCATATTTCCCCCTCATCAAAAGTTTCTTCGGTTTGCCATCGACAAGCTTCATTTTCAGTTCGCAGCCCTGCCATTCGGGCTAGCCACAGCCCCCAGGGTATTCACAAAGGTCATGGCTGCTGTTGTGTCCATTTTGCACTCCAGGGGGATAGTCATTCTGCCTTACTTAGACGATCTCCTCATCAAGGGGCCGTCTTTTCAGACCTGCGAGGAAAGTGTCAACATTACGTTAGACACCCTTGCTCGTTTGGGGTGGCTGGTGAATATGAAGAAGTCATCTCCCGTGCCATCTCGGAAGATCACCTTTTTAGGGATGAATTTCGACACCACTCAGGGGTTGGTAATTCTTCCTCAGGACAAGGCCTTAGTTCTCCGCCAGGAGGTACGGATACTTCGCCAACCAATTCCTCACACCATCCGGTTTTGCATGAGGGTCCTAGGAAGGATGGTGGCGGCAATCGAGGCTATTCCGTTTGCCCAGTTTCATCTTCGCCCCCTTCAGCATGCACTCTTGGCAGTATGGGACGGGAGCCCTTACTCCCTCAATCTGCGGTGTCGTCTGTCCCTGCAGATCAGACAGACTCTTACGTGGTGGACGAGGGACACCACTCTTCGACAGGGTCGTTTGTTTCCTCCAAATTTTTGGTTGGTAGTCACAACGGACGCCAGCCTTCTCGGATGGGGAGCAGTGTTTCGTCACCACACAGCTCAGGGAATTTGGTCTCAGCAAGAATCGACCCTCCCAATCAATATTTTAGAGATCCGAGCGGTTCGGCTGGCTTTGAGGCATTTTCACCAGCATCTGGCGGGCCGCCCAGTCCGAATACAATCGGACAATGCCACGGCGGTGGCATACATAAACCATCAGGGAGGTACCCGCAGCAGGGCGGCCATGCACGAGGTAAAACAGATTCTGACCTGGGCAGAGGAAAATCGCTCTGTGATTTCAGCAGTCCACATACCGGGCGAGGAAAACTGGGCAGCAGATTTTCTCAGCCGTCACGGCATAGCATCAGGGGAATGGTCTCTACATCCCGAGATTTTTCAGCAGATATGCCGACGCTGGGGAACCCCAGATGTGGACCTGATGGCTTCCAAGATAAATGCCAAAGTGCCCAACTTTGTTTCCCGGTACCGGGATCCTCAGGCAATTGCAGTAGATGCCCTGGTTCTACCATGGAATCAGTTTCATCTTCCATACTTGTTTCCACCAATAGCTCTGCTCCCAAGGGTGATCAGAAAGATCAGGTTAGAAGGAGTCCCAGCGATATTAATCGCTCCAGATTGGCCACGTCGCCCATAGTACGCGGAGCTGGTACAATTGCTCGCCGACGCACCCTGGCGACTGCCAGAGCGCGCGGACCTTCTCTCTCAAGGCCCAGTTTACCACCAGAACTCAGCGGTCCTGTGTTTGACGGCTTGGCCGTTGAATCTTGGATCCTGACTAGGGCTGGATTCTCTAAAAAGGTCGCCGCGACGATGGCTAGCGCCCGAAAGCCTGTTTCGGCTCGCATCTACCACGGGACTTGGAAGGTCTTTTTTACTTGGTGCAGGGAACACCAACGGTTTTCAATTCCAAACATTCTGTCATTTCTCCAGGCAGGCCTAGATTCAGGTCTAGCACCAAGTACGCTTAGACGCCAGATATCAGCCTTATCAGTGCTTTTTCAGCGATGGATCGCGTCTAATTTTCAAGTTAGGACCTTTATTCAGGGGGTTGTCCATATAGTTCCCCCCTACAAGGCTCCCTTAGATGTTTGGGATCTCAATCTAGTCCTGGGAGTCCTGCAGGAGTCTCCTTTTGAACCTTTGCAGGAGGTTTCTCTGTCATTTCTTTCCTGGAAGGTGGTGTTTTTGGTAGCCATAACATCCATAAGGCGGGTTTCGGAGCTGGCTGCACTGTCTTGTCGAGCTCCATACTTACTTTTCCATCAGGATAAGGTAGTGCTCAGACCAACACCACCTTTTCTGCCTAAGGTCGTGTCCTCATTTCATATTAATGAGGACATTGTTTTGCCCTCATTTTGCCCAGCTCCGACGCACCGAGTGGAGAAGGCTCTCCATACGCTGGATCTAGTGAGAGCACTCAGGAGATATGTATCTCGGACGGCGTCCTTTCGACAGACGGATACGCTGTTTGTCCTTCCTGAAGGTCGCAGGAAGGGACTTGCTGCCTCTAAATCAACCCTGGCTAGGTGGATTCGGTTAGCCATTCAGGAGGCTTACCGCATCAGAGGCGCGGTGGTTCCCGCAGGGATCAAGGCTCACTCCACCAGAGCGGTGGGTGCCTCCTGGGCCCTTCGACATCAGGCTTCGGTGGAACAGGTTTGTAAGGCAGCAACCTGGTCCAGTCTGC
This sequence comes from Oophaga sylvatica, assembly GCA_033576555.1. Taxonomy (NCBI): domain Eukaryota; kingdom Metazoa; phylum Chordata; class Amphibia; order Anura; family Dendrobatidae; genus Oophaga; species Oophaga sylvatica. Next base: position 57,260 of record JARQOD010003277.1, on the reverse strand, counting down.
ATACCTTTTCCAAGCATTATAATGTCCATACCCAGGCTTCTGCGGATGCCAGTCTGGGTAGAAGGATTCTTCAGGGCGCGGTAGCGCACCTATGAGCAATGCCTATGTATAATTGCACTGTGGAGTCAGTTTCCCACCCAAGTGGACTGCTTTGGGACGTCCCACAGTCCTGTGTCCCCCAATGAGACGAAGGAGAAATACGGATTTTTGTGTTACTCACCGTAAAATCCTTTTCTCCGAGACGCTCATTGGGGGACACAGTTCCCTCCCTAATAGCCGGATGGCTTTGTTTTGAGTTAACTCTATTCTCTGATTAGTTGGTATCAGCAGTTTTTTCTTCTGGATATGCTGTATCTGTGTTAACTCTGATTTATTTTAGCCTCCTACTGCTTTTTGCACTAAACTGGGTTTGCCTGTGACCAGTGCTGAGGTGTATACGGCGGAGGAGGAGCTAACCTTTTTTTATGTTTACTTAGTGTCAGCCTCCTAGTGGCAGTAGCATACACCCACAGTCCTGTGTCCCCCAATGAGCGTCTCGGAGAAAAGGATTTTACGGTGAGTAACACAAAAATCCGTATTTCAGCCGTGACATCACCACCCTACACCCTCCATGTACCACAGCGAGGCGCACATTTCAGCCGTGACATCACCACCCTACACGCTCCATGTACCACAGCGAGGCGCACGTTCCTGCTGTGACATCACCACCCTACACCCTCCATGTACCACAGCGCGGCGCAATTTCCTGCCGTGACATCATCACCCTACACCCTCCATGTACCACAGCGCGGCGCACATTTCAGCCGTGACATCACCACCCTACACCCTCCATGTACCACAGCGCGGCGCACGTTCCTACTGCGGCATCACCACCTTACACCCTCCATGTACCACAGCGAGGCGCACTTATCTGCCGTGACATCACCATCCTACACCCTCCATGTACCACAGCGCGGTGCACATTTCAGCCGTGACATCACAACCCTACACCCTCCATGTATCACAGCGCGGCGCACATTTCACCGTGACATCACCACCCTACACCCTCCATGTACCACAGCGCGGCACACATTTCAGCTGTGACATCACCACCTACACCCTCCATGTACCACAGCGCAGCGCACGTTCCTGCTGTGACATCACCACCCTACACCCTCCATGTACCACAGCGCCGTGCACATTTCAGCCGTGACATCACCACCCTACACCCTCCATGTACCACAGCGAGGCGCACGTTCCTGCTGTGACATCACCACCCTACACCCATCATGTACCACAACGCAGCGCACGTTCCTGCTGTGACATCACCACCCTACACCCTCCATGTACCACAGCGCGCGCACGTATCTGCCGTGACTCACCACCCTACACCCTCCATGTACACAGCGGGCGCACATTTCGCCGTGACATCACCACCCACACCCTCCATGTACACAGCGCGGCGCACATTTCAGCCGTGACATCACCACCACACCCTCGATGTACTACAGCGCGGCGCACGTTCCTACTGTGACATCACCACCCTACACCCTCGATGTACCACAGCGAGGCGAACGTTCCTGCTGTGACACACCACCCTACACCCTCCATGTACCACAGCGCAGCGCACGTATCAGCCGTGACATCACCACCCTACACCCTCCATGTACCACAGCGCGGCGCACGTTCCTGCTGTGACATCACCACCCTACACCCTCCATGTACCACAGCGCAGCGCACGTATCAGCCGTGACATCACCACCCTACACCCTCCATGTACCACAGCGCGGCGCACGTTCCTGCCATGACATCACCACCCTACACCCTCCATGTACCACAGCGCGGCGCACATTGTAGCCGTGACATCACCACCCTGCACCCTCCATGTACCACAGCGCGGCGCACGTATCTGCCGTGACATCACCACCCTACACCCTCCATTACCACAGTGCAGCGCATGTATCTGCCGTGACATCACCACCCTACACCCTCCATGTACCACAGTGCAGCGCACTTCCTGCCGTGACATCACCACCCTACACCCTCCATGTACCACAGCGCGGCGCACATTTCAGCCGTGACATCACCACCCTACACCCTACATGTACCACAGTGCAGCGCACGTATCTGCCGTGACATCACCACCCTACACCCTCCATGTACCACAGTGCAGCGCACATATCTGCTGTGACATCACCACCTTACACCCTCCATGTACCACAGCGCGGCGCACGTTCCTGCTGTGACATCACCACCCTACACCCTCCATGTACCACAGCGGGCGCACGTTCCTGCTGTGACATCACCATCCTACACCCTCCATGTACCACAGTGCAGCGCACGTTCCTGCTGTGACATCACCATCCTACACCCTCCATGTACCACAGTGCAGCGCACGTTCCTGCTGTGACATCACCATCCTACACCCTCCATGTACCACAGTGCAGCGCACGTTCATGCTGTGACATCACCATCCTACACCCTCCATGTACCACAGTGCGGCGCACATTTCAGCCGTGACATCAGCACCCTACACCCTCCATGTACCACAGCGCGGCGCACGTTCCTGCTGTGACATCACCACCCTGCACCCTCCATGTACCACAGCGCGGCGCACGTTCCTGCTGTGACATCACCACCCTGCACCCTCCATGTACCACAGCGCGGCGCACTTTCCTGCTGTGACATCACCACCCTGCACCCTCCATGTACCACAGCGCAGCGCACGTTCCTGCTGTGACATCACCACCCTACAGCCTCCATGTACCACAGCGCGGCGCACGTTCCTGCTGTGACATCACCACCCTGCACCCTCCATGTACCACAGCGCGGCGCACGTTCCTGCTGTGACATCACCACCCTGCACCCTCCATGTACCACAGCGAGGCACACGTTCCTGCTGTGACATCACCACCCTGCACCCTCCATGTACCACAGCGCGGCTCACGTTCCTGCCGTGACATCACCACCCTACACCCTCCATGTACCACAGCGCGGCGCACATTTCAGCCGTGACATCACCACCCTACACCCTCCATGTACCACAACGCGGCGCACGTTCCTGCTGTGACATCACCACCCTACACCCTCCATGTACCACAGCGCAGCGCATGTTTCTGCCGTGACATCACCACCCTACACCCTCCATGTACCACAGCGCAGCGCATGTTTCTGCCGTGACATCACCACCCTACACCGTCCATGTACCACAGCGCGGCGCACGTTCCTGCCGTGACATCACCACCCTACACCCTCCATGTACCACAGCGCGGCGCACGTTCCTGCCGTGACATCACCACCCTACACCCTCCATGTACCACAGCGCGGCGCACGTTCCTGCTGTGACATCACCACCCTACACCCTCCATGTACCACAGCGCAGCGCATGTTTCTGCCGTGACATCACCACCCTACACCCTCCATGTACCACAGTGCAGCGCACGTATCTGCCGTGACATCACCACCCTACACCCTCCATGTACCACAGTGCAGCGTACTTTCCTGCCGTGACATCACCACCCTTCACCCTCCATGTACCACAGCGCGGCGCACGTTCCTGCTGTGACATCACCACCCTACACCCTCCATGTACCACAGCGCAGCGCATGTTCCTGCTGTGACATCACCACCCTACACCCTCCATGTACCACAGCGCAGCGCACGTTCCTGCTGTAACATCACCACCCTACACCCATCATGTACCACAGCGCAGCGCACGTATCTGCCGTGACATCACCACCCTACACCCATCATGTACCACAGCGCAGCGCACGTTCCTGCTGTGACATCACCACCCTACACCCTCCATGTACCACAGCGCAGCGCACGTTCCTGCTGTAACATCACCACCCTACACCCTCCATGTACCACAGCGCGGCGCACGTTCCTGCCGTGACTCACCAACTTTCTCTCTTCTCTTTGCAGAGTCCTCTGCTGCATTCCTACATAAAGTTTTTCAGTATTTTTCTCTATTTTGCACATGTTATGGAGGATACAAATTATTTTCATGTTATCTTCATTGGTTACGAAAATTCTCTTCTTCCCTTGGAGTAATGGACAAATACATCCGAGAATGGAGCTCGGCACAGCGCCGAGGAGAACGAACAGCAGAGAACGAGACTCTATCATCACCCGATGTGAACGGGAAAACCACGGCCGCCACCACGAGAGCAAGGGGAGCGACAACAACACCCACAGACCGCACAGCATCGCCGTGGGGGGAGCCACGGACTCCATACAGACAGATCTCTGGTTGATGGGATGCTACGATCATCATGGGATCATACAGCTATACCGCCATGCCAAAGACACAACTGCTACATTTCTATCCCACCATGCTGTGCTTCCCGGGTCAACGCTCAACGACGACGTCCTACCGGAAACATTACAGCCGGAAGGAACGCAGAACTTCCGGGATCTTCTGAGCCACAGGACGAAATCGCCTAGAACCTTGGATAACCCTCATTCTACCGTTGGCGCCTTTTTACATTTTTTTTTCTTTTTTTTTTTTGCCAAATGTTGGATTTTGTGCATCATAAAAGTTTTGAATTTTGTTTAAAACTGATGAATTTTTTCATTAATTTGATACCACAGGAAAAAAAAGAAATATTCTAAAGTCTCCGGTGCTCCGCGGGGGCGGAAGTGACATTGGCGCTGCTCCTGGCGTCTTGGATTTAATGAACCTTTTTCTTATGGACTCTGAACAATCGACCCGTTTCATCCCAGAACTTTTCATACATTTCTGAGATTTTCTCCCCAATTTCATGGTGTCCTAGAACAAAACCCGGAGGGGCGGCGCTGGTCTCACTACCGCATGGAATGTCACGCGACCATGTATCAGCGGTGGCTGCAGGCGTCACGGTCTTCAGAGGACCCGTCACAAGGAGTCCTGACTCGCTCTGCAGGGGAGGGGACACTGGTGAGACCTGGTGGTGTCAGTGGAGAGGATTCGTCCCCGCAGTGATCACCAGGTCCAGTCCGGGGGGCGGGCGGTCTCTGCTGGAAGGCTGCATCCAGCGCAGCACCTCAGGTCCAGGATTAGCAGGTCTTCGATTCACATTCAATCAAGTTTATTCAATGCAAATCGATTGTGCTTCATTATAACTCTGCACACCCCAAAACCTAATAAACGCAGGGTAAGAAATCGTCCACCTACTCGGCCGCCATTCTGCTGGATTCACACAAAGCGAGGCTCTGAAATTTGAAGTCGCTCACATGTTCATTTATTACTAAATTCTAGGTGAATGCAATTAAATTTAATCATCTCTAGTCCAGACCCCGGAGGTCACCATCCAGAGCTGGCAGTCTGCGCGTTTTGAGGCTTTTATGTGGTTCTTAATCGTAAACTACAGAGCTGCGAAACGTGTGGTGTCCATGACTGTATGACGGGTGATCCAGGATTTATGAAAAATGGGCTAAATGCGTTAAAGTAACTAAATAAGCCGTGCTCCCGTCTTCAGACCCTGCCGCTCCAACCTCCAGGTCCATGCTTGTCCCGTCTTCAGACCCTGCCGCTCCAACCTCCAGGTCCCTGCTGCTCATCTCTTCAGACCCTGCCGCTCCAACCTCCAGGTCCATGCTGCTCCCGTCTTCAGTCCCTGCCGCTACAGCTTCCAGGTCCATGCTGCTCCCCTCTTCAGTCCCTGCCGCTCCAGCCTCCAGGCCCCTGCCACTCCTCTCTTCAGACCCTGCCGCTCCAGCCTCCAGGCCCCTGCTGCTCCCCACCTCAGTCCCTGCCGCTCATCTCTTCAGACCCTGCCGCTCCAGCCTCCAGGCCCCTGCTGCTCCCCACTTCAGTCCCTGCCGCTCATCTCTTCAGACCCTGCCGCTCCAGCCTCCAGCCCTGCCCCTGCTGCTCCCCACTTCAGTCCCTGCCGCTCATCTCTTCAGACCCTGCCGCTCCTCTTTTCAGACCCTGCCCATCCAGCCTCCAGGTACCTGACGCTCCCCTCTACAGTTCTGCTGTTCCCACTTCCCGTCCCTGCCGCTCCCTCTTCAGACCCTGCCGATCCAGACTCCAGGTCCCTGCCGCTCTCTCTTCAGACCCTGCCGATCCAAACTCCAGGACCCCTGCTGCTCCCCTCTTCAGACCCTGCCGATCCAGACTCCAGGTCCTGCCGCTCCTCTCTTCAGACCCTGCCGATCCAGACTCCAGGACCATGCTGCTCCCCTCTTCAGTACCCTGCCGATCCAGCTCCAGGTCTCTGCTGCTCCCTGCCGATCCAGCCTTCAGGTCCCTGCCGCTCCCCTCTTCAGTCCCTGCCGCTCCAGCCTCCAGGTCATTGCCGCTCCCCTCTTTAGTCCCTGCTGCACCCCTCTTCTGTCCCTGCCGCTCCAGCCTCCAGGTCCCTGCCTCCCCTCTTCTATCCCTGCCGCTCCATCTCCAGGTCCCTTCCACTTCCTCTTCTGTCCCTGCCGCTCCAGCCTCCAGATCTTGCTTCTCCCCTCTTCAGTCCCTGCCGCACCCTTCTTCAGTCCCTGCCACTCCAGCCTCCAGGTCATTGCCGCTCCCTCTTCTGTCCCTGCTGCACCCCTCTTCAGTCCCTGCCACTCCAGCCTCAGGTCCCTGCCGCTCCCCTCTTCTGTCCCTGCCGCTCCTGCCTCCAGGTCCCTGCCGCTCCCTCTTCTGTCCCTGCCGCTCCAGCTCCAGGTCCCTGCCGCTCCCCTCTTCTGTCCCTGCCGCTCCAGCCTCCAGGTCCCTGCCACTCCTCACTTCAGTCCCTGCCGCGACATGTCGTCACGTAATTGGTCGCAGTGGTGATACCCGACATCATTGCTGCTGGAAACATGGAGCGCTGAATTGGAGAATTGCTTTTTCATTTTCGGCTTTTCACCCATTTTTGAAAAACTTAGACTTTCCCTTTTGTTACTATGTGACGTCAAATAACATCTGTATTGGCTGGGCCATGGTGACAGAGTGTGCATTCTTTGAGGAGCCCGTGCATCCCTCGGCAGCAGCATTATCCACTACCAGTTCTAATTGGCTAACGATGGAAAGACTTGACTTGCCCTGGTGGTCTCTGGGGGGCACACATTGGCTTCTGCGATCCCCAGACAAATGGTGGGTGCCCCTTCTGTATACTGGATGGTGACTGGTCCGATACAGGGGTAGTCAGGGCCAGAGGCGCGGTGCAGCATGGACTAGGAGCCAGAAGCCCCAGTTACCTCCAGGATATGCCATACCTCATCCACAGCAGGGGGCAACAGTCAGCACAGGAGAAAGCTCCTCCCAGAAGACAGGGAAAGTGCAGCCTGTGATGGGAGTGCGTGGGGGTCGTTAAAAAGTCTGCAGGAAATGTCTTCACCCTGTGCCCATCCTGACCGATCCCCGCTCCAGTCCTGAAATATCACAGAGACTGGAGAAGCCCTTTAAATATGCTGGAGTGAGGCGGAGATCGTCTGTGCACTTTATTAAAATCCGCACCTGAGGTTAATAAAAAGTGGTCGATTCAGCTGAAAAACCCCCAAACCCCGGGATACCTATGTATAGGATGTGAGAGGCATCCCCTCCCCCACGAGCAACGATGGATCCACCTCTCAAGATGATTGGACGGGGCATGTAATGAGTGAGCACATTGTATACTCCAGTCACAGCCAAAGCTGCAAAAAACTCTACAGCTCCCAGAATTCACTGCCCCAGCGTGAGGTTCATTATGGGACGTCTCCAGCCTCAGAATTATGAATGCAGCTCTGGATGTGACTGGAGTATAAGCCATGAGTAACAGCAGCTCTGGATGTGACTGGAGCATAAGACTCAGGATCAGTGCAGTGAAGGGGTGGTAAAAGTAAGTGAACCCACATGATGTTGCCTTTGTGTTGCTGAGACAACGCACCCAGCGGGATGTCGCAGTGTTGAGATCGCACACCTTTAGCCCCTCCCTCTCTTGGGACACCAGTATTTTGTAACGCAGCTCCTCCCCCTCGCGGGTTCAGTATTTAATACCGATCATCCTAGTATTAAAAAAGGATAAAAAAAATCTGAGAGAAATGTCCTTGCCGTATCTGAATTTTTTATAGATGTATATAACTGAGAGGTTGTTCATTAAATGTGATCATTTCATGATTTTCCGCCTCTTCGTGCTTCTTCATCTAAGTGTGAGCTGCAGTGTAAAGCATGGAAGAAACAGAAATCAGCAGCTTACTGCCTGGGGGAGGGGGGTCTTGCCCATCACAGATTACCTGTATGATTGTCTGGTGGACTTTACATGCGAGTTAACTCTCTACCTCACACCCAACAGCAGTAACTGGATCCGACCAAAAACCCCACAGTGTGGTGCCCCCTACTGACTGGCAGCATGGAGGGCAGCACATACCGGTCAGCCATGGTCTGAGTCCCGCATTCTGAACCGATAGACAGTTCATGATTTAACCCTTTCAGTACCACACAAATCAAGTACATGAGAATAAAGAAGAAACAATGTTAGAGATTTTACGTTTTCCTCGGATATTTATCACATTTTTTATCTCTTTGCCCCCCTCCCTTCCCCCGTTACCAGTGCAGCATCTCACCCCGGTCTGTGACGGTGACGCCTGCCCCATTTTCCCGATAATTCACTCATAGTAACATAGTTATTAAGGTTGAAGGAAGACTTTAAGTCCATCTAGTTCACCCATATCCTATCCTAACCTGCCCTAACATGTTGATCCAGAGGAAGGCAAAAAAAAACCAAGTGGCAAACAGTAAGCTTCACATTGGGGAAAAAAATTCCTTCCCGACTCCACATACGGCAATCAGACTAGCTCCCTGGATCAACGCAGTATCTAGGAAACTAGTGAATATAGCCTGTAATATTATACTTTTCAAGAAAGGCATCCAGTCCCTTCTTACATGTTAGTAGGGAATCACTCATTACAACATTAGACGGCAGAGAGCTCCATAGTCTCACTGCTCTTACAGTAAAGAATCTGCATCTGTGATTATGACTAAACCTTCTTTCCTCCAGACGTAGAGGATGCCCCCTCGTCCCCGTCACAGGTCTAAGAGTAAAAAGATCATTAGAAAGGTCTTTGTACTGTCCCCTCATATATTTGTACATTGTAATAATCATAGAATGGTAGAGTTGGAAGGGACCTCCTGGGTCATCTGGTCCAACCCCCTGCTCAAAGCAGGATTCTCTAAATCATCCCAGACAGATGTCTGTCCAGCCTCTGTTTGAAGACTTCCATTGAAGGAGAACTCACCACCTCTGGTGGCAGCCTGTTCCACTCACTGATCACCCTAACTGTCAAAAAGTTTTTTCTAATATCTAATCTGTGTCTCCTCCCATTCAGTTTCATCCCATTGCTTCTAGTCTTTCCTTGGGCAAATGAGAATAAAGATGATCCTTCTACAATGTGACAGCCCTTGAGATATTTGTAGGCAGCTATTAAGTCTCCTCTCAGTCTTCTTTTTTGCAAGCTAAACATTCCCAAATCCTGCAACCGTTCCTCATAGGACATGGTTTGCAGACCGGTCACCATTCTGGTGGCTCTTCTCTGAACTTGCTCCAGTTTGTTGATGTCTTTTTTAAAATGTGGTGCCCAAAACTGGACACAGTATTCCAGATGAGGTCTGACCAAAGAGGAGTAGAGGGCAATAATGACCTCACGTGATCTAGACTGTATGCTTCTGTTGATACATCCTAGAATTGCATTTGCCTTTTTTGCTGCTGCATCACACTGTTGACTCATGTTAAGTCTGTGATCAATTAGTATACCCAAGTCTTTTTCACATGTGCTGTTACTTAGCCCTATTCCTCCCATTCTGTATATGCTTTTTTCATTTTTATTGCCCAGATGTAGTACTTTGCATTTTTCCCTGTTAAAATCCATTCTGTTAGTTGCTGCCCACTGCTCCAGTTTATGTATATCTTTTTGAATCCTCTCTCTCTCTTCTCTAGTATTAGCTACCCCTCCTAGCTTTGTGTCATCAGCAAATTTGATCAGTTTACCCTCAATTCCTTCATCTAAATCATTGATAAAGATGTTGAACAATACAGGGCCCAAAACAGAGCCTTGTGGTACCCCACTTGAGACATTCTTCCAACTGGATGTGCAGCCATTTACAACCACTCTTTGGGTCCGATCACTAAGCCAGTTATGAATCCACCTAACAGTTGCCTTGTCCATTCCATACTTAGTCATTTTTTCAATAAGGATTGTGTGAGATACTTTGTCAAATGCTTTGCTGAAGTCAAGATATACTATATCTACAGCATTTCCCTGATCCACCCAGTCAGTGATTCTGTCATAGAAGGAAATTAAGTTAGTCTGACATGACTTATTAGTTACAAACCCATGCTGACTCTGTTTAATCACTTCATTCTTATCCAGGTACTTGCATACATGTTCTTTAATAATTTGTTCAAAGATCTTTCCTGGTATAGAAGTCAGACTCACCGGCCTGTAGTTCCCTGGGTCCACCTTCTTCCCCTTTTTGAAGATAGGAACAACATTTGCTCTTCTCCAGTCTTCTGGGACTTCTCCTGTTCTCCAAGAATTTTCAAAGATTATGGACAGTGGTTCAAGAATTTCTTCTGCTATCTCCTTCAGTACCCTGGGGTGTAATTCATCTGGACCTGGAGACTTGAATTCATTTAGGTTAGCTAAGTGTTTCCTCACTGTCTTTCTGTTTATAGATATCCTGGATTCTTCTATTCCTTTAATAGGACAGTGAAGATCAGTTGATGTTACATTTCCTTTCTGAGAGAAAACAGATGCAAAATAGGAATTTAAAAGTTCAGCCTTCTCAACATCCTGACTTACCATTTCATCATTTTCATCCTGTAAAAATCCTATAGCATCTTTGACTTTTCTTTTACTTTTGACGTATCCCCAAAATCCTTTTTCAGCTGCAGATGAAGGAAGAGAGCCACAGTATTCATTACTGATGGGTAGGCGGAGCCCCAGATCAGGATGTTACCTCAGATCAAAAGAGTGATGACTGGCTGGCCCCTCCAGCTCGGGCTCCTCCTACTCAGCTCCAGTCTAAGATTTGAGGTCCAGAGGATGGTCGCTGCTAATGCAGCTCCTCAGAAGATTTTATTATTTTAATATTCGGACAGGAGACTTGGATCACTAGTTGGTCTAGAGGTCTCAGGGGTATCAGCGCTGCTGTACCCCAACCTCTCCCTTGGCGGATCTGTATTTACTCAAAGTCCCTGCAGAATCCTTGCCGGCCCTGGGGGATGAGGAGAGCTTCTCTGGCGGGAACGCAAACCACACGTGCGGTCACTGCGTTCTTCGCCCTGGGGGGAAGCATGGGCACTGCGCCAGAAACCCCTGAGGGTCCCTGTGGCGCCTTGGCTGGTGAGTACTCCACACAAATTTTAATAATAATTATGTGTGAGTGCTTTAGCGTCTGAATGCGCAGCGCTATTACTAATGTCAGTATGCTTCAGCGCTGCTGTGACAGCGCTACTACATGTATGTCAGTATGCTTCAGCGCTGCTGTGACAGCGCTACTACATGTAAAGTCAGTATGCTTCAGCGCTGCTGTGACAGCGCTACTACATGTATGTCAGTATGCTTCAGCGCTACTGTGACAGCGTTACTACATGTAATGTCAGTATGCTTCAGCGCTGCTGTGACAGCGCTACTACATGTAATGTCAGTATGCTTCAGCGCTGCTGTGACAGCGCTACTACATGTAATGTCAGTATGCTTCAGCGCTGCTGTGACAGCGCTACTACATGTAATGTCAGTATGCTTCAACGCTGCTGTGACAGCGCTACTACATGTAATGTCAGTATGCTTCAGCGCTGCTGTGACAGCGCTACTACATGTAATGTCAGTATGCTTCAGCGCTGCTGTGACAGCGCTACTACATGAAGATGTGGTGATTTTTTGTCCGCAGGCAGATAGCTGCAGGACAGAGAGGGAGCAGGAGCGGGAGAGTTCGCGCTCATTATTTGAGCTAGCAGGGGGCGTGGCCTATCTATCCCGGTCTTTTGAGCAGGAAGACGCGCGCTCTGGCTTTTCTCCTGCGACCCCCTCACTGTGGCGGCCATTACTCAGGCTCCTGGGCTCCTCGGACCGCTCCCCTCCTCATATAGACACCACGGCCAGCTGGGTGAGTGCGGATTCCTCACCCCGCAGCGCAGCGATCGCTATCCTGCAGCTGCAGTCTCATCAGAGACATAAAAATTGGCTGGGGCTCACAAATATATTTATATTTGGTGAGTTTGCAATATTAACCCCTTTGAGGGTTATTTCTACCAGCTAAATTTGCTGACTGAATACCGCTGGGGTAACTCTGCTTGGTGGAGCGTTAACCCTTCAGCGTTTGAAAAAAAAAAAAAAAAAACCGCATAGTTTTTTGCTGGTATTACCGCTTTGACCTGCTCATACAGGCGAGACATGTCTGAACAGAGTTCAGATGCCGCGGATCACGTCCCAGTGCCATTGCGGCAATCAGATACGCAGACCTCCACAGCGTCTAGCGCTGCGGTCGACAGCGGTGGAAAATTGGATGATATCGCTCGATCGATTAATAACTTATCTGACCTTTTAGGTCAATATGTGTCTGCTAATTCCTCTCAGAGGAAGCGACGCAGGCCGTTACCGGCCTCTACACGGAGCGAGTCAGATGTATCTGATATTGGGCAGAGTTCCCTTTAAATTCGGATGGAGAAATATCCGATTCAGATGCGGACGAGCCGCAGGGGCGTTCCTCTATGACGAAGCGTACGGAGGCATTAAATGAAGCCATGAGAGATATACTACAGTTACCGGAGGAGGTAACTAGTCGTCCTGGTAAATCAGCACGCATTTTCCAGGAGTCCCGTGCTTCGCGCACAACATTGCCAGCTCTGGATGAGCTTAATGGTGTAATAGAGGAGGAACGTCTATGTCCAGATAAGCGTTTTCATGGAACGCATTTCTTTGATACACTTTATCCTTGCTCTACGGAGTTAAAGGCTAATTGGACTTCTGCTCCTGAAGTGGATGTGTCTTTGTCTCAGCTTAGTAAATCCTCTCTACTCCCTATTAAGGGAAAAGCGAGCTTACAGGAGCCTTTGGATAGAAAGGCGGAATTGGCGGCAAAAGCAAGCTATGAGGCTGCGGGTCATGGATTTCGAGCAGTGCTAGGATCCATGTGTGCTGCTAGAGCTTCTCTAAGCTGGTTGGCACGTCTGAAGACGGAGTTGCAAAATGAATCTCCGTTATCTGAGATACGGGAAACTTGTGAATGGTTAGAAATGGCAGCCTGTTATATCTTTGATGCCGGTCTGGATACGGCATCTCTGCTGGCCAAAGCGCAAGCTTCAGCGGTCACAGTCAGAAGAGCTTTATGGCTCAGACAGTGGGCCGGGGACGCAGTTTCCAAACAAGGGTTGTTGGCCTTACCTTACAAGGGTGGCCATCTTTTTGGATCCGACCTCACAGAGCTGATTTCCAAGGCTAAGGCGAAGGAATCAGCATTACCACAGCGAAGGGCCATGGCCTCGGTGTCCAGTAAGCCTGGTGTTTATAGTGGTCGGCGGTCCTTTCGGGGCCGAGGACGATCTAGTCACTCCTCGTGGGGATCGGGTCGTCCTTCTTTCTCAGGAAAGAAATCCTCTCAGAAAACTCGTACTCCCTGGAAGCAGAGTTTCCGCCAGAACAAGCGGGAACTTGACAAGAAAACCGCAAAGTCGGATTGACGCCAGGGGTCCACTCGAGGATTCTCGAGTGGGGGGTCGCCTGCTTCTTTTCAAGGAGACTTGGATGGCTCGCGTTCCAGATTCCTGGGTAACGCGGATAGTGTCGGCAGGCTATTTCATAGAGTTTGCTTCTCATCCCCCAAATGTTTTTTGTCAATCTCGCGTTCCGTCGGAACCCGAGTTTGTTGTCGCTCTACAGCGAGAGATCGAATCGCTACTACAAAAGGGTGTAGTGATACCGGTTCCGTCAGAGGACCGAGGGAAAGGTTTTTATTCCAACCTTTTTATAGTTCCCAAAAAGGAGAACAAATTTCGCCCGATTCTGGATCTCAAGCGATTGAACCGGCATGTCCATGCCCGGAAATTTCGCATGGAGTCGCTTCGTTCCGTTGTGGCAGCTCTGTCACAGAACGATTTTCTGGTGTCAATCGACATTCGCGACGCCTATTTGCATATTCCCATCGGAAAGGCTCATCAGCGCTTTCTTCGATTTGCCATAGGTCAGAATCATTACCAGTTCGTGGCTCTGCCGTTCGGCTTAGCCTCAGCGCCAAGGGTCTTTACAAAAATTCTGGCGCCCCTCATGGCACTCCTTCGAAGACAGGGGATTACGATTCTCCCTTATCTGGACGATCTTTTGATCGTGGCTTCCTCGGAGGAGGAGGCGTTGACGGCTCGGGATTTGTCTCTTCAGTTTCTGAAAGACTTCGGTTGGCTGGTCAATTGGGAGAAGTCGTCCCTGGAACCATCGAGGACAATTCTCTTTTTGGGAATGCATCTCGACACGTTTCGGTCGGTAGTTTCCCTACCACCAGACAAACAGTCATGTCTTCTTCGACATGTACAGATTATGACATCCTCAACGGCAATGTCCCTACGGAAGTGTATGCGTCTTCTGGGACTGATGGTGGCGTCCATGGAGGCAATTCCTTTTGCCCAGTTCCACTCCAGGACTCTTCAAAAGTTCATCTTGAGTCGATGGAATCAGTCGCAATCGCTGGATTGCAGTGTCACCATTTCTCGCGCGGTGCGGGATTCTCTAGAATGGTGGTTACGTCCAGGGGCATTCTCCCTGGGGAAGTCTTTCCTCCCTCTGAAGTGGTCAGTCATAACCACCGATGCCAGCCTGACGGGCTGGGGGGGTGTTTGGAACAATCTCTGGATTCAGGGGGTATGGTCACCGGAAGAGTCTGTGCTTCCGATCAACATCCTGGAATTGAGGGCGATTTTCCTTTGCCTCCAACATTGGACGGTCCCTTTGAGCGGTCTGCCAGTCCGTGTGCAGACAGACAATGCGACGGCTGTCGCGTATATCAATCACCAAGGTGGGACAAGGAGTTCCAGTCTCATGGTAGAGGTGTCCCGAATTCTGATTTGGGCAGAGGCCAATGTACCAGCCATTTCGGCGATTCACATTCCAGGGGTTCAGAATATTACAGCGGACTTTCTCAGTCGCAGAAGGATGGATCCCGGGGAATGGAGCCTCCACCCGGAAGTCTTTGCACTACTGTGCTCTCGCTGGGGAACCCCCCAAGTGGATTTGATGGCATCCAGGTCCAATGCCAAGTTACCGACATTCATGTCCAGGTACAAGGACCCGAAGGCGGTGGCGGTGGATGCTCTAGTGGCTCAGTGGGATCAGTTCGAGCTGATCTATGTATTCCCGCCGATATCCTTACTTCCTCTAGTGCTGCGTCGGATCAGACTAGAGAGAATTCCAGCTATTCTGATAGCTCCAGACTGGCCAAGAAGGGTGTGGTTCTCGACAATAATGTCGCTGTTGGCGGCACCTCCGTTTCCACTCCCTCTTCAACCGGACTTGTTGACTCAGGGGCCCATTTGTCATCCGGACTTGATGTCCCTGCGTTTGACGGCGTGGCTCTTGAGACCGAAATCTTGACCCGTAGAGGTTTTTCAGCCGAGGTCATTGCTACCCTTCGTGCTGCAAGATGTCCGGCTACTTCTAGGATTTACCACAAAATTTGGGAAACCTTCTTTTCGTGGTGTTTGGGGTCTTCTCGGAACCCGAGAAAATTTTCCATTCCCAACCTGTTGGCTTTTCTGCAGCATGGGCTAGACAAGGGTTTGGCAGTTAGCACTCTGAAAGGTCAGATTTCTGCTCTGTCCTTATTGTTTCGGAGAACCATTGCTTCGAATAGAGACGTGCTCTCCTTTTTCTGAGGTATCTCTCGTAAGTTTCCGCCGCGGAAGGCACCCGTGTCTCCTTGGCGGCTCAACCTTGTTTTGGAGGCTCTTCAGCATAAACCTTTTGAACCTATGGTTTCTGCTAGCCTTTCTTTACTTTCTTGGAAGGTGGCTTTCCTTGTTGCAGTCACTTCCTTGAGGAGAGTTTCTGAATTGGCAGCTCTTTCTTGCTCGCCTCCTTTTCTGGAGTTTTTTCCGGATCGTGTAGTGCTTCGCACTCGGGGTGATTTTTTGCCTAAAGTGGTGTCACAATTTCATGTTAACCAGGATATTGTGTTGCCTTCACTCTGTCCGGATCCGAAGAATACGAAAGAGCGAGATTTACACGCATTGGATTTAGTGCGGGCCTTGAAGTTTTATCTATCTATTACTCAAGGTTTTCGTAAGACGGACTCCCTGTTTGTGGTTCCGGCAGGTCGTCGGCGTGGTCAACGAGCTTCCAAGGGTTCTATAGCTCGTTGGATCCGGTCAGCTATTTTGGAAGCTTACCGTCTTCAGGGTGAATCTTGCCCGATTAAGATTCGAGCCCATTCCACGAGAGCTGTGGCTTCATCGTGGGCTTTTCATCAAGGTGCTTCGGCAGTGCAGCTTTGCCGAGCGGCGACTTGGCGCTCTGTCCACACGTTTACAAGGTTTTATAAAGTGGACGTCAGTGCTTCCGCTGATGCAGCCCTCGGACGTAGGGTCCTGCAGGCAGCTGTAGTTTAAAGTTCTGGATGAACTTGTGTTTAGCGCTGGTTGCGCTTTGTTATTAAGGTTGTTGGGTTTCTGCCTTTTGTTGGTTTTTTCCCACCCTTATTTTTGAACTGCTTTGGGACGTCCCATCAGTAATGAATACTGTGGCTCTCTTCCTTCATCTGCAGCTGAAACACGGATTTTGGTAAAGACTTACCTGTAAAATCCTTTTCAGCGAAGGAAGGAAGAGAGACACAGCACCCTCCCACGGCAGAAGTGTGTTGATGTTTTCAGATGCAGCGCGACCCTTATCTGATAGCGATTATCTGGGCTGAGGTCAGCGCGCTAAGGCTCTGTTCCAGCATCGCCAGCTCATCGCAGTAGTCAGGTTCCGTGAGTAGTACCTGGAACTCTGTGGTTTTTGGCTTTCTTTGCATGCATAACCTGTATCCTTGTGTTTTTTCTCTGAAGTTCCTTCAGAAGGGGTTATGTTGCTCCGCTGGTGATCTTGGCTCTTTTCCTAAAAGCTTTGATACGACTGGAGCTGAGTAGGAGGAGCCCGAGCTGGAGGGGCCAGCCAGTCATCACTCTTTTGATCTGAGGTAACATCCTGATCTGGGGCTCCGCCTACCCATCAGTAATGAATACTGTGTCTCTCTTCCTTCCTTCGCTGAAAAGGATTTTACAGGTAAGTCTTTACCAAAATCCGTGTTTTGTTGCTTTTGACGTCACTTGCAAGCCTTAATTCATTGTCAGCTTTAGATAATCTGATTTGTGCCCTGCAGGTTCTGCAGACAGCATTATATTCTTCTTTAGATATGCCTCCCTCTTTCCATTTGATAAACATTTCTTTCTTCCTTTTTAGCATGTGTTTAAGTTCTATGTTCATCCATCCTGGTTTCCTTAAATGCTTCCCATTCTTCCCTCTTTTCGGAATTGTTAACGATTGTGCTTTGAGAATCTCATTTTTCAAGATTTTCCATCCTTCCTGGACATTTTTGTCCTTAAGGATATCCAGCCATTGGATCCCTCCAATTCTCTTTCTGAGTTCCTTAAAATCTGCCTTTCTGAAATCTAACCTTGACGTCTGAGTCTTCACAGGTCTTCCTCCTCTTGTTATCCAAAATTCTAAAATAGAATGGTCACTACCTCCTAGGGTCCCAGCCACTCTTACCTCCTCACCATTTCCTCCCTGTTTATGAGGATTAGATCCAAGGTAGCAGATCCCCTTGTTTTCTCCATTACCTTTTGGAAGATAAAGTTGTCAGCAAGAGAGGATAAGAATTTCCTGGACCTGTTAGTTTTGCCTGAGAGAGATTCCCAACAAATGTCTGGATAGTTGAAATCTCCCATGACCACTATGTCATATTTTTTGGAGAACTTGGCCATTTGATGCATGAAGAGTTCATCCATATCTTCAGCTTGCACAGGCGGCCTGTAGTAAATGCCTACAATGGTGTCCTTTCCATTGTTCTGTCCTTGTATTCTTACCCAAACAGTTTCCACAGAACTCCCAGTCTCTGAAGCGTCAATCTCTGTGCAGATATACGCTTTTCTAACATACAATGCAACACCTCCTCCTCGTTTATCAAGTCTGTTTCTTGCAAATAAGTTGTAACCTTCTAGCCTTGTATTCCAATCATGTGTATCGTCCCACCAAGTCTCAGTGATTCCAATGACATCATATTTCTTCTCCTGCGTTAGTAGTTCCAGTTCTCCTTGTTTGTTGCCCATGCTTTGTGCATTCGTATAGAAACACTTTAGTTTGTGATTGGTTTCTCTTTCTTCAATATTTTTATTATGTAGATTTTTTTGTCTTTGTTCTTCCCCTTCACTTCTAATAGCAGAGTTCTCAATAGCATTTGTCAGGTGTATGGCTTTTGCTGGCGTTTTGCTTCCCTTCCCACATTGTTCTAGTTTAAAGCTCTCCTGATGAGTGTAGCAAGGCGACTTCCAAATACATGTTTTCCAGTCTTCGTAAGGTGCACCCCATCTCTAGCAAGTAGTCCATCGTACAGGTAATTCACTCCGTGATCCAGAAATCCAAATCCTTGCTGACGGCACCATCGACGTAGCCAGTTGTTCACCTGCAGAATCTTATTCCACCTCCTTGTTCCATGGCCATCCACTGGAAGGATGGAGGAGAAGACCACCTGCGCTCCCAGTTCTTTCACTTTCTTACCTAAGTTTTCAAAGTCACTGCAGATGGTTTCCAGGTCACTTCTTGTGGTGTCATTTGTCCCCACATGTATTAGCAGGAATGGGTAGTCATCTTTAGGTCTGAAGAGTCCTGATATCCTGTCAGACACATCTTTAATTTTTGCACCTGGAAGACAGCACATTTCTCTTGAGGTTATATCCGGTCTGCAGATAGCAGCCTCTGTTCCTCTCAACAGGGAATCCCCCATGACAACAACTCTCCGTTTCTTCTTCACAACATTTTTCTTTCTCCATCCAGGAGGACTCTGAGGGCGTACAAGGTTACTCTTTGTGGGCAAAGTCTTATCCTGATGTACTTCTTCATCGTTCTCCTGTGTAAGAGCCTGGTACTGGTTTCTGAGCAGAATTGGTGCTGACTGCCTCCTGATCCTCCTGCTTCTCTGGGTCACATGCTTCCATTCCTCTGTTTCTTCAGTTGCACTTCGAATTTCTTCTCTTTCTGCACCATGAAGAGATAATTCTGCTCTGTCTAAGAACTCTTCACCTTCCTTAATGGTCTTCAATGTAGATAACCTCTCTTCCAGATTTTGCAACTTTTCCTCCAACAGGGACACAAGCTTGCATTTGTGGCATGTGAAGTTTGGCTTTTCCACTGGTCAGTCTATGAACATGTAGCAAGAAATGCAGCTCACAACATGGCTCCTAGCCTCTTCCATGTTCTTATTGTTCAAGAGATAATCAAGCGGTGAAATATAAGCCAAAACTAGGCGCGCGGTTTACTGATGTCCTCCTTTCAGCTGCAACAGCCAAAATCCAGTGTTCCTTGAGCTCGCGGAGACTCTTCACTTATCCCAGAAGGCACTGGGAATATGCAAATTATCTCCTCGGGACTCCTCCCCTGGTTTACTGATGTCCTCCTTTCAGCTGCAACAGCCAAAATCCAGTGTTCCTTGAGCTCGCGGAGACTCTTCACTTATCCCAGAAGGCACTGGGAATATGCAAATTATCTCCTCGGGACTCCTCCCCTGGTTTACTGATGTCCTCCTTTCAGCTGCAACAGCCAAAATCCAGTGTTCCTTGAGCTCGCGGAGACTCTTCACTTATCCCAGAAGGCACTGGGAATATGCAAATTATCTCCTCGGGACTCCTCCCCTGGTTTACTGATGTCCTCCTTTCAGCTGCAACAGCCAAAATCCAGTGTTCCCTGAGCTCGCGGAGACTCTTCACTTATCCCACAAGGCACTGGGAATATGCAAATTATCTCCTCGGGACTCCTCCCCTGGTTTACTGATGTCCTCCTTTCAGCTGCAACAGCCAAAATCCAGTGTTCCTTGAGCTCGCGGAGACTCTTCACTTATCCCAGAAGGCACTGGGAATATGCAAATTATCTCCTCGGGACTCCTCCCCTGGTTTACTGATGTCCTCCTTTCAGCTGCAACAGCCAAAATCCAGTGTTCCTTGAGCTCGCGGAGACTCTTCACTTATCCCAGAAGGCACTGGGAATATGCAAATTATCTCCTCGGGACTCCTCCCCTGGTTTACTGATGTCCTCCTTTCAGCTGCAACAGCCAAAATCCAGTGTTCCTTGAGCTCGCGGAGACTCTTCACTTATCCCAGAAGGCACTGGGAATATTATTATTATTATTATTATACATTTATATAGCGCCATTTATTCCATGGCGCTTTACATATGAAAAGGGAAAAATATAGACAGATACAATAAACATGTGCTAGACAAGGGACACACAAGTACAGAAGGAGAGAGGACCCTGCCCGCGAGGGCTCACAGTCTACAGGGATGGGTGAGAATACACTAGGAGAGGGTAGAGCTGGTCGTGCGATGGTTCAGTAGACTGAGGATCATTGCAGGTTGTAGGCTTGTCGGAACAGGTGGGTCTTCAGGTTTTTCTTGAAGGTCTCCGTTGTTGGTGAAAGTCTGATGTTTTGCGGCAGGGAGTTCCAGAGTATGGGGAAGCCCGGGAGAAGTCTTGTATGCGGTTGTGGGAAGAAGAGATGAGGGGGGAGTCGAGAAGGAGATCTTGAGAGGATCGAAGGTTGCGTGTAGGTAGGTAGCGGGAGACCATGTCACAGATGTATGGAGGAGAAAGGTTGTGGATGGCTTTGTATGCCATGGTTAAGGTTTTGAACTGGAGCCTCTGGGCAATAGGAAGCCAGTGAAGGGCCTGGCATAGTGGGGAGGCTGGGGAATAGCGGGAAGACAGGTGGATTAGTCGTGCAGCAGAGTGTAGGATGGACTGGAGTGGTGCCAGAGTGCTAGAGGGGAGGCCAGACAGTAGGAGGTTGCAGTAGTCGAGGCGGGAGATGATAAGGGCGTGCACTAGTGTTTTTGTGGTTTCATGGTTGAGGAATGAGCGTATCCGGGAAATATTTTTGAGTTTGAGGCGGCAGGAGGTGGCGAGGGCTTGGATATGTGGTTTGAAAGAGAGGGCAGAGTCGATGATCACCCCAAGGCACCGAGCATGTGGGACTGGGGAAAGCGAGCAGCCATTGACATTGATGGATAGGCCTGGTGGAGGGGTAGAATGAGGTGGGGGAAAGATGATGAATTCTGTTTTGTCCATGTTCAGTTTGAGAAAGCGAGCAGAAAAGAAGGCTGAGATAGCAGACAGACACTGTGGGATTTTGGTCAGTAGGGAGGTGAGGTCAGGTCCAGATAGGTAGATCTGCGTGTCATCGGCATAGAGGTGGTACTGCAAGCCATGGGATTGTATGAGCTGTCCCAGGGCGAAGGTGTAGATGGAGAAGAGTAGGGGTCCTAGGACTGAGCCTTGGGGAACACCGACAGACAGGGGCGAGGTGAGGAGGTGGTGTGTGAGAGGGAGACACTAAAAGTTCGGTCTGTTAGGTATGATGAGATCCAGGATAGGGCCAAGTCTGTGATGCCAAGAGATGAGAGAATCTGTAGGAGGAGGGAATGGTCTACGGTGTCAAAGGCAGAAGAAAGGTCCAGGAGAAGGAGGACAGAGTAGTGTCGCTTGCTCTTGGCGGTTAGTAGGTCGTTGGTGACTTTAGTTAGGGCAGTTTCAGTTGAGTGATGCGGTCGAAAGCCTGATTGTAACCGGTCAAAGAGGGAGCAGGAGGAAAGGTGGGAGGACAGTTCAAGATATACATGCTGTTCCAGTAGTTTTGAGGCGAAGGGGAGAAGAGATATCGGGCGATAGCTAGACGCTGAGGATGGGTCGAGGGAGGGCTTTTTGAGGATCGGGGTGATTGAGGCATGTTTGAAGGATGAAGGAAAGACACCATTTGTAAGTGAAAGGTTGAAGAGGTGTGTATATGAATATGCAAATTATCTCCTCGGGACTCCTCCCCTGGTTTACTGATGTCCTCCTTTCAGCTGCAACAGCCAAAATCCAGTGTTCCTTGAGCTCGCGGAGACTCTTCACTTATCCCAGAAGGCACTGGGAATATGCAAATTATCTCCTCGGGACTCCTCCCCTGGTTTACTGATGTCCTCCTTTCAGCTGCAACAGCCAAAATCCAGTGTTCCTTGAGCTCGCGGAGACTCTTCACTTATCCCAGAAGGCACTGGGAATATGCAAATTATCTCCTCGGGACTCCTCCCCTAAGCCTTCGTTTTTCCAAACTAAATAACCCCAAGTGTAATAACCTGTCTTGGTATTGCAGACCCCCAGTTCTCTAATAACCTTGGTCGCTCTTCTCTGCACCCGCTCCAGTTCAGCTATGTCTTTCTTATACACCGGAGACCAGAACTGCACACAGTATTCTCGTCTGTTTTATGTCACTTTGTCTTGGATTTTGCTTCGTTTCGTGTTTTAATTTGTGAAGACGCAACAGATGGCGAGAGACGCGACTATTAGATCGGACCTGACGTCGTCACGAGAGGCAGAAGCCCCGGAGCCGCTGCCGGTTATTATCCCGCAAAGAGGCGCGGACCGGGACACTGTCAGTAATAACCCAAGGATCTGTATCCCATCCACCGGCCACAGAAGCAGCCGCAAGCAGGCAGGAGCCAACAGGGACCTGCAGGACGCCAGAACCCCTGAGCGGCTGTGGCTCCATGTAAAGTTACCCAAACCTGAAGATATCGCGGGTGAAAACGATCCAGGCTGCTGAACCGGAGGGGCCTTCTGTTCCCCCTGGAGATCAACTGCTGATGACTCTGGACAAGAGTCTCTGATAGAGAACACAGGAGCATGGGGATATTAACAGAGTAATATAAAGTATGTAGGAGAAATCGCGTCAACCACTACGCACCTTCACCGAGAAATACCGATAATGAGAGGACGCAACACACACAGACCACCTAGTATGTATAAATCTATGTAGTGAGCTCCCCCTAGTGGTGGCTGTATAAATCTGTATGTAGTGAGCTCCTCCTAGTGGTGGCTATATAAATCTGTATGTAGTGAGCTCCCCCTAGTGGTGGCTGTATAAATCTGTATGTAGTGAGCTCCCTCTAGTGGTGGCTGTATAAATCTGTGCGTAGTGAGCTCCCTCTAGTGGTGGCTGTATAAATCTGTATGTAGTGAGCTCCCTCTAGTGGTGGCTGTATTAATCTGTATGTAGTGAACTCTTTTATTATAAAAATACAAAACCTACAATTAATAAAGAACAAAAATCCAAACCCCAGCAAAACAACCGTCCGAGTCCAACATTACCCCCCAGTCCAAGCAAAAGTCCGAGTCCAGCATAACTGCCCCCATTCAAAGCAACCCCCCCAAAACAAAACCTGTCTTCTTCCTCAGAGAGGCTTCCTCCTTCATCTTTCTCTCTGATGCTGCACCAGGGATTCCCAGCCGGTCTCCCATTCCTGGACTTGCCCGGCCTCAAGCTGCTTAGCGGCTGCGATCTGAGAAAGGCGACTTCAGCCTAGAATTGCAGCCGACTTCATCTCACTTTTTGTTTCCTCCAGATCTCCTCCTCCCCAGGTTACGTCACCCAAGGAGAGAAGAAACATTTTATTAATACACACATACACACTTCACACCAAACCTGACAAAGAAAACTCTGGTCCATCGCCCAAAAAGAAACACAAAAGCCACCTGGCATCTATCAAAACCACACAAATTTTTATTTTTTTTCCCTTTTATATATTTTTAAAAAATGTTATTTATTTTTTTAGTTACACAGCAAATACAACTGTGAGTTCCACGTGTAAAACCTGACAACTAAACTGACTAGAAATAAAGTGCCCCGATCTCGGCCACCCAGGGATCCGAATGCCCCATACGCCCACTCCGCATAGGAAAGGTGTGCCAGCCGAGGCCAGCCTATGGAAGCACCCACCCTGTTGTAGACCCCTGCTTTAAAAGGACACTGAAGGAGGAAGTGCTCCATGCTTTCCAGCGTGTCGCAACACTCCTCACGGGGACAACCCCGATCTTCGGAGTTCCTACACTTCAGGTTGTCCCTTACATACAGTTTCCCGTGGAAGCAGCGCCAGGCCAAGTCCCAAAACTTCAAGGGGACCCGTGCAGAATTCAATAACCTCAGCCCGCCCTCCAGATCCCGACTTGGACAATCTTTGAGCACCAGAGGCTTCTGGAAATGGGTCAACAGGACCCTCCTGTCAAGGAATTTCCTCAACATGGTCCTGATCTCCCACATTCCCAGACCCCACCGGCGGATCACCTTCAGAACCGGGGTAGCGTAAGCCGGGAGATGCCCATGCGGTGTGCGCAGGTCCTTCACTTGCCCTCCTGTCTCCCATTCCTGGAAGAAGGGCCGAAGCCATCCCCTGCAGGAGAATACCCACGGAGGAGCCCTCTCTGACCAGAGGTTGGCGATGTTAGTCTTGACAAAAGTGTTTGCTAGAAACACCACTGGGTTGACCATACCCAACCCTCCTAGTCTCCTTGTGCGATATGTGACCTCTCGCTTGACTAGGTTCAGCCTATTTCCCCATAACATTTGGAAAAACAGGCTGTAGACCCGTGTCCAGAGCGGCTCTGGCAACATGCAAACACTGCCCAGGTATATTAACCCTGTGATGAACGTGCACACGGTCCGCCACACGGTAGCCCGGGGTATCACGGCTTGTGATCCCTCCGTGCCGCAAATGTGACGAAAACGCGCACACACACGACGGCTGCTGCCGTCCGACCCAGTAAACTGCAGGGATTTATAATTATCCCACGTCCACTTAGGAACTTGCCGCTCTCTGGCGCCCCCCTTACCCTCAGGTCAGTCAGTGAACTGCACCTAGGATAATTAGTCGCCAGACGGGTCACTTGGATGTGTGCTGGCTATTGGGCACGCTGCAGTGAGGGAATTATAATTACTCCGGGCCGCAGCCAGGCAATACACTTATAAAACCCGCTCCGTCACTGCCAACGCCACCCCATAGGTCAACACTTTACACCCCTTCTTTTTAAGCTGCCACCAGCTACGATTTACTTAAGGAACAATTTATCAAGAGGTCCGTAGCAACCCCAAAACAGTAGCGTAGTACTTCAGGCACGTGCAAATTCGTTTATAGAGCAGGAGAAACAAACTAATAAATTTATAGGTTTATTCCGTAAAATACAGGCAGTGCTTATAGTTTAAAAGAAAGGTAACAAGCTGAGACAATATCGTTATGTACAAGGCAATTATAAAATAAACGGGATTAAGAGTGAAAGACTTTGTGATGAACTGGCACACGGTCCGCCACACGGTAGCCCGGGGTATCACGGCCTGTGATCCCTCCGTGCCGCAAATGTGACGAAAACGCGCACACACACGACGGCTGCTGCCGTCCGACCCGGTAAACTGCAGGGACTTTTAAGTATCCCACTTCCACTTAGGAACTTGCAGCTCTCTGGCGCCCCCCTTACCCTCAGGTCAGTCAGGGAACTGCACCTAGGATAATTGGTCGCCAGATGGGTCACTTGGATGTGTGCTGGCTATTGGGCACGCTGCAGTGAGGGAATTATAATTACTCCTGGCTGCAGCCAGGCAGTACCCTTATAAACCCCGCTCCGTCACTGCCAGCGTCACCCAATAGATTAACACTTTACACCCCTTCCTTTTAGCTGCCACCAGCTACGGCTTTTGATGAACAATTTATCAAGAGGGTCCGTAGCAACCCCAAAACAGTAGCGTAGTGCTTCAGGCACGTGCAAATTCGTTTATAGAGCAGGAGAAACAAACTAATAAATTTATAGGTTTATTCCTAAAAAGACAGGCAGTGCTTATACAATATAAAAAGATGTAACAAGCTGAGGCAATATAGTTATGTACAAGACAATTAGAAAATAAAAGGGGTTAACATAAGGAAGATCAACTTACAGT
This sequence comes from Oophaga sylvatica, assembly GCA_033576555.1. Lineage (NCBI taxonomy): Eukaryota > Metazoa > Chordata > Amphibia > Anura > Dendrobatidae > Oophaga > Oophaga sylvatica. Next base: position 31,362 of record JARQOD010003277.1, on the reverse strand, counting down.
TCTTAGATCATAGTAGGCAAGCCATGCGGTCGGGGGAGGGGAGACATCACAATGCATCACAGAGCTGCTATAAGTCTGGTGTCCAGGGCAGATCTGAGCCAGAATACCTGGCCCCTACCTTATAGACCTGTGGCCGTGACATCATAAACGGGGTGGAATTACCAGGGTCCTCCTCTTGCTGAAAGGTATGGTTGGAGTTCTGAAAGATTATCAGGAGCATAACTCATCCTGAGAACCTCGCAGAAGAATGGCAGACCTATCAATGATCTTACTTTGAAATGACGGTTCAAATGAGCCACACAGCGGGTGGGCTAGTTTATAGGGCATCCAAGAATTCCATTTCTCGGATTCTGTTGGAGTTACGGGTTTACCAGTACCACGGGACCGTTGCCTGTCAGGCGCATGTTTCACAGCAGTACTTTCGTGTTTCTAGCGGACGCTCCCACCGTGTTATTAACCAAAACAGAATGCAGTCTCCAAAATGGCTGCTAGTGTAGGAGCAGCACATGTGCTGACAATGGGACCCCTGCGGTGAAGCGGGAAAACTTCCAGCACTGGCAGCTCACATTACACTGCCTGATGCAGCGGGGGGGGTTGGAGAAGTATGAGAGCTGCAAGAGAAGGAGGGGCTTTGCTTTGTGGGCTTCCGCAGTAAAAAAAAAAAGTGAGGACAGCAATCCAGCACAGCACTCATCAACTCCCCCCCTTTGAGGGCGCTACGTGGCATGACCTGTCGTAATCCGACATGGCACTCAGCGGTTCGCCAGTCGGATACCCATCAGCATTCCCATGACGCTGCTTTCTGGTGTACGCAAAATCATACTGCTGCAGGCAAGCTCCAGCGTAGCAACTACCATTGGTTCCGGACTGTGCAGCAGCTCAGAGGGTTGTGTCGGTGACCACCTTGAAGGTGCGCCCGTACAGGTAGGGCTGCAAACGTTGCAGTGCCAGACCATGGCCAGGCACCCTTCTTGATGGTGGAGTATGCCACTTCCCTTGGCAGAAGTTTCCGGCTCAGGTACAACACGGGGTGCTCCTGTTCCCGATCAACCTGGTTTGAGTACACACCGAGGCCAAATTCCTGGCGTCAGTCTGTATCAGGAAGGGCCGACTGCTGTCGACGGCTCTCAACACTGGAGAGCTGCACAGGGCTGTTTTCAAAGCTCGGAATGCCGCCTCACAGCCATCTGTCCAGCTGACTGTTTGGGGTAGACCGCCCTTGGTGAGGTCCGTCAAGGGTTTTGCAATGGCGCTATAGTTCGGTACGAAACGCCTATAGTACCCTGCAGTGCCCAGGAAGGACTTCACCTGCTTTTTGGTCCTGGGGGTGGGCCAGGACACGATCGCGTCCACTTTCTCGGGCTCTGGACTCATGGAACCCCCACCTACCCGGTGCCCCAGGTAGTGGACCTCCCTCATGCCCATCTGGCATTTTCCCGGCTTGATGGTCAGACCTGCCTGGTGAATACGCTTGAGCACCTCCTGGAGATGCTGAAGGTGTTCCTCCCAGGTGGAACTGAAGATGGCAATGTCGTCCAGGTACGCCACAGCGTACTCCTCCAGTCCCTGAAGCAGGTGGTTGACCATCCGTGTAATGTATGTAGTACAGTTCATATAGCGTCTTGTGCTTGGGTGCGATGAACATACATGAGACACAGGTTTGATATAGAAAAGTCCTGTATTACTTCATACAAGTTGGCAGAAATAGTCACACAGTTTGCAGACACAGAAACAGGAGACACAGCAGGCCAGAGTAATCCAAGCTCAGCAATCACTCTCCAATAAAGATTCAGGATCTTCTTCTCTGTTACCGTAAGTCCATGCAAACGTGGGTCTTTCAAAGAGCAGGGTTCAGAGTCCACAAGTGCTTCAGAGTTCCTCAGTAGGAATAGCTGGAGTACAAGGTCCAAGGCTTACAGGAGTCAAGTCACAGGTTCACTGCAGGCTAGATTCTGAAGCACTGATTGCTCAGCTGTGGCTGCTTAAGAAGCAAAGGAGAGAATCAGGGCGGGAACATGCAAGCTGGAAACTCCATTTTGACTGAGGGCAAGATAGCTGCAGCAAGACAGAAAGTAAAATGGCTGACGAACAAACTGAGTTTCAGGAATATATACATAGAACCTTACATTACTCCCCCCTTAAGGACAACCTCCGGATGACCTCAGACCAGGCTTGTGTGGGTACCTCTGATGAAACTGACGGAGCAAGCGAGGAGCATTAACGTTATTGACCGGTTCCCATGAGTTGTCCTCCACTGGGTAGCCCTGCCATTTAATCAGATACTGTAACTGATTTCTATACAACCTGAATCTAAAATCCTTTCCACCACAAATTCTTCCTGACCATCGACTAGCACTGGGTCAGGGCAAGGAGAGGAACGTCCAGGAAACGTATTGGGTGTCGCAGCCTTTAGTAGGGATACATGAAAGACAGGGTGGATTCTCATAGTTCTGGGCAGTTGAAGACGACAAGCAACGGCACTTATAATTTTACTGATTTTATAGGGTCCTATGTACTTATGCCCCAACTTAGACGATGGAATCCTTAACTTAAGATTTCTGGTTGACAGCCAGACCAGTCTCCTACCTTGAAAGCTGGTGCAGGTTTACGAAATTTATCTGCTGCTTTCTTGTACCTTTCCTGAGCCAATTCCAGATTCTCCTTTAGAAGATCCATATTCTTCTGTAAAGACGTGATTCTTTCAGCCACTGCTGGTAAAGGTGTTTCTATGGGAAATCGTGGTAGAATGTTAGGATGATAACCTAGATTAGAGTAAAAAGGAGACTGTTTAGTGGAGGCACTCTGAGAGTTGTTATACGAGAACTCAGCTAATGGAAGTAGATCCACCCAATCATCCTGTAGGTGGCAGATAAAGCAGCGGAGATACTGCTCCAGGGTTTGATTGGTTCGTTCGGTCTGTCCATTAGTCTGGCGATGAAAAGCAGAAGAAAGGTTTACTTTAATGTCCAATGCTGCACAGAAATTTTGCCAAAACCTAGAAGTGAATTGCACCCCTCGATCCGAAATAACCTCATCCGGTACTCCATGTAAGCGAAACACATCTTTAATCATCAAATCTGATGTCTGTTTTGCAGTGGGTAAGCCGACACAAGGGATAAAATGAGCTGCCTTTGTTAGACGGTCAACCACCACTAGAATGGTGTTCTTCCCCTGAGAGGTTGGTAACTCCACAATGAAGTCCATAGAAATGGATCCCCACGGGCGGGACGGGGTGGGAAGAGGCTGTAACAGACCAGTTGGTGAGGAGCGAGGTGTTTTGCATCTTGCACAGACCTCACATGAAGTGACATAATTCAAAACATCCTTCCTGCAAGTGGGCCACCAAAAGAAACGAGAAAGAAATTCCTGTGTCTTTAGAATTCCTCTATGCCCAGCTATCTTGGAATCGTGAATGAGTTGCAATACTCTCAATCTGACTGTTTCAGGAATATACAGGCGTTGTCCCTGAATCCACACACCATTCTTAAAGACAAGACTTACGTCCCTTGGGGGTTGTGCCAAAAAGGAATCCGCATGGTATGCTTCCTTGATGTCCTTAAGTAGGTCTTGATTATGAATTACTCCTAGGAATCTAGAGTCAGGAAGAATAGTCTTAGGAGGAGTAATTGGACGTGTCTCTGCTGAGTAAATCCTAGAGAGTGCATCAGCCTTTCCATTGCGCGATCCTGGTCTATAAGAGATGATAAAATTAAATTGGTTTAAGAAAAGATTCCAGCGAGCCTGGCGAGGAGTCAGGCACTTAGCCGACCTGATAAACTCAAGGTTACGATGGTCTGTCAGGACGACTATTTGCTGTGCAGCTCCCTGAAGAAGGTGTCTCCATTCTTTGAAGGCGGCAATAATGGCCAACAACTCTCTATTGCCCACATCGTAGTTCCTCTCAGCCGAAGACAACTGCTGGGAAAAGAAGGCACAGGGATGCAAGACATTCTTCTCACCTGTTCTCTGAGAGAGTATAGCTCCAACGGCACAGTCTGAAGCATCCACCTCTATTATGAAGGCAAGCTCGGGGTTGGGATGTACTAGGATAGGTGCAGTGGTAAATTTATCTTTTAGACGGGAAAATGCTTCCTGGGCTTGGGGAGTCCAGGAAAACCTAGACTCTTTCCGGGTAAGTTGAGTGATAGGTGACACTACCTCAGAGAAATTTCTAATGAAACGTCTATAGAAGTTGGCAAACCCGATGAAGCGCTGTACCTCCTTCACATTTCTAGGACTTGGCCAATCCTTGATGGCTTGGGTTTTGCTTCCATCCATACTAATTCCTTGTGTAGACAGTACATACCCCAGAAATTGAATTTCGGTCCTATGGAATTCACACTTTTCAAGTTTGATGTAAAGATGATTTTGTCTTAGACGTTCCAAGACCATTCTCACATGTCCATGATGTTCCTCTGTGGAGTTAGAAAAAATTAGAATATCATCCAAATAAATTACCACGAATGTATCTAGGAGATCCCTGAAGATGTCATTCACCAAGTGTTGGAAAGTGGCTGGGGCGGTACTCAGACCAAAAGGCATAACTAGATATTCAAAGTGTCCATAGCGTGACCTGAATGCAGTCTTCCATTCATCCCCAGGTCTAATACGGACTAAGTTATAGGCCCCACGAAGATCTAGTTTAGAAAAAATTTTGGCATGTCGCACTCTCTCCAATAACTCAGGGATTAAAGGCAATGGATAACGGTTTCTAATAGTAACCTTATTGAGTTCCCTATAGTCTACGCATGGTCTCAGAGATCCATCTTTCTTCTTTACAAAGAAGATGGGTGCACCTGCAGGAGATGAAGAGGGGCGTATGAAGCCCTTGGCTAGATTTTCATCTATGTAATCCTTTAAAGCCTTTAGCTCGGGCCCCGCCAGGGGGTAGATCTTACCAAAAGGTATCTCTGCTCCAGGCAATAATTCAATTGGACAATCATATGGACGGTGAGGAGGAAGCTGGTCAGCGTTCTTCTTGTCACATAAATCCACATAGTCCTGGTATACAGCTGGTAGTTCAGGGACTGACATGATTCCTTTAGGAACAGAGCAAGCTGAAACTTTTGGACTCATCTGTTTCTCTGGAAAGTGTAATTCCTTGGTCTCCCAGTTAATGGTAGGATTCTGAGCCTGCAGCCATGGTAGCCCTAGAATAATGGGAAAGTGGGGAGAAGAGATAAGCATAAAGGACAGTTTCTCTTGATGATCTTTACCCATAAGAACCCTCAAAGGCTCTGTTTCCTGATCCACTGGTCCAGAGGTCAGCAGGGAGCCATCCACAGTTTCCATCTGTACTGGAGTAGCCTTCTTCACTGAACGTATTCCCTGTTTCAGAGCAAAGGAGACATCCATAAAATTTCCACTTGCCCTGAGTCGATCATAGCAGAGCTAGACACCCAAGCTGAGTCAACCCAGAGTTTGATGGAAAGAAAGCAATGAGAATTGTTTTTCTTACAACTCAGCTGGGACACCGCTGAGGAAACTTGAAAAATGGCAGCGTTTACACAGTCAACGTCCTCAGAGGTAACGGAGTTTAAGTCCGAGAAATCAAGATCTGTTGCTGCAGATCTCTCTGGAGCCTGAGGCTCGGACCTGACAGATCCCTCTCGCAACACTCACAATGAATGAGTGCTGCAGTAGTCTTACGAGAACGGCTGGGGCAGTTTATAATGAAGTGCCCTGACTTACCACAATAGAAACATAGATTCTCCTTAAAACGATGTTCCTTGCGTGCATCACTAACCCGTCGTTGTAAAGAGTCTACCTGCATGGGTTCAGGTTCAGGTCCCGTGTAATCCTACTCAAAGGTTCCTTAGCTGGAGAGGAAGGTAGGAAAAGGTTAGTACGATTGCTTTCGAACCATCTCTCTTGCCTGCGTTCAGTCAGACGAGTATCAATACGGATGCAGTAGTTAATAAAGTCACCTAACGCAGTGGGAGGGTCGGCACGAGCAAGTTCATCCTTAATCAGTGGAGATAACCCCTTTCGAAAAATAGATTTTTTGGCGGAACTGTCCCAGGTGGTATCAAGGGCCCATCTCCTGAAATCCAAGGCATATTCAGCTACCGAGTGCTTACCTTGGTGCAAAGCTAACATGGCTGCTTCAGCTGTTGCACCTCGATTGGGGTCATCAAACACCTGCCCCATGGCTGAAATAAAATCATCAAGGTGATTCAAACAATCATCCTCAGTCTCAATCAGAGGGTTTGCCCACATTAAAGCCTTGTTGGTAAGCAACATAATTATAGTAAGCACCTTAGATCGTTCAGTGGGAAATTGTGAAGCATGTGCAGAAAAAAAAAGATTGCATTGATTAATAAATCCCCTGAATTTCTCACGTTCACCGCCAAAACGAAAAGGGGGCAACTTGGGAATCCCAGCACTCGGGGCTACGGCAGGAGCCTGGACTCGCCCCTCTAGAACCTCAATCCTGGCTCGCAAATCCTGGGTAGTCTGTCCAACCACTTGCAAATTGTGATTATTGAGGTCCTGTAGATTCGTAAAACGGGTCTTTATATTCTGCAAATCTGCAAGGATATTATCAGTCACTCCGCAAAGTTCCTTTATGCGGGCCTCCATTTTCCAGATCTTTTAAGACAGGATTACTGGAAGAAGAGAGAGAAAAAAAAACAATAGTGTTCACCTGTGGCAACACTGCAGAGAGAAAAAAAATTAAGGGAACTGCTCACCTGGAATGGTTGTGAGAAGTCACAACCACTATCATCACAGAAAGTTTCAACCAGACATCTGATATCCAGAGTTACAGCAGACAAAAAAGAGAAAAGAAAGGAAAAAAAAAAAAACAATAGTGTTTACCTGTGGTAACACTGCAAAAAGAAAAAACTTAAGGGAATTGCTCACCTGGAATGGTTGTGAGAAGTCACAACCACTGTCATCACAGAAAGTACAACCGGACGTCTGATATCCACAGTACAGCAGACACAGCCTTCCAGACCCAGCAGACACTAACGTTTTGGCTTCAGAATCTTGTAATGTATGTAGTACAGTTCATATAGCGTCTTGTGCTTGGGTGCGATGAACATACATGAGACACAGGTTTGATATAGAAAAGTCCTGTATTACTTCATACAAGTTGGCAGAAATAGTCACACAGTTTGCAGACACAGAAACAGGAGACACAGCAGGCCAGAGTAATCCAAGCTCAGCAATCACTCTCCAATACAGATTCAGGATCTTCTTCTCTGTTACCGTAAGTCCATGCAAACGTGGGTCTTTCAAAGAGCAGGGTTCAGAGTCCACAAGTGCTTCAGAGTTCCTCAGTAGGAATAGCTGGAGTACAAGGTCCAAGGCTTACAGGAGTCAAGTCACAGGTTCACTGCAGGCTAGATTCTGAAGCACTGATTGCTCAGCTGTGGCTGCTTAAGAAGCAAAGGAGAGAATCAGGGCGGGAACATGCAAGCTGGAAACTCCATTTTGACTGAGGGCAAGATAGCTGCAGCAAGACAGAAAGTAAAATGGCTGACGAACAAACTGAGTTAGGAATATATACATAGAACCTTACAATCCGCTGAAAAGTGGCAGGGGCATTCTTCATGCCGAAAGGCATGACCGTGGACTCGTACAGTCCAAAAGGGGTGATAAAGGCGGATTTCTCCTGCGCCGCAGGGCTCAGGGGAATCTGCCAGTATCCCCGGCTTAAATCCATGATGGATATGTACTTGGCATTCGCCAACCGCTCCAGCAGATCCTCGATGCGTGGCATTGGGTGCGCATCAGAGGTAGTGATGGCGTTGAGCCCCCTGTAGTCCACGCAGAACCGGGTGGTCCGATCCTTTTTGGGCACGAGAACTACAGGTGAGGCCCACGCGCTTTTGGACGGCCGGATCACCCCCAGCTGCAACATCTCATGGATCTCCTGGCGCATAATCTGCTGCACCTCCTCAGAGATCCGATAAGGTGTCCGCCGTAACGGGGCGTGATTCCCGGTGTCCACCTCATGGACTGCCAACTTGGTCCTTCCGGGTCGGTTAGTGAACACGGCCCTGAAAGGATTCCAGAGTGGTCAGCAACTGCAACCGCTGGGAGGCGGTTAGCGAGGCATTTACCTCCATGTCCTCAGTGGACCCATTGGCATTAGCTTGGCCAGCATGTCTAGGAGGGGATCCTCTTCCCCGTCCTCGGGCAGATTGCAGACCGGTAGGACGCAGGCTTCACGTTCGTGATGGGCCTTCATCATGTTGACGTGAAAGGCCTTGCGCCTACCCCGAGTGTGGTCAAGCGTGACCACGTAGGTGGCTGGGTTGAGCTGTTGGTGCACGACGTACGGGCCTTCCCAGGCTGCCTGAAGCTTATCCTTTGGTACGGGGACCAGCACCCACACCTTTTGACCCACCTGGTAGGTCCGCTCCCGGGCGTTCTGGTCGTACCAGTGCTTCTGGTCAGTCTGAGCCTGCGTCATGTTGTCATGCACCAACTGCGTCAAGGTCTGCATCTTGTCGCGGAAGCACATGACATAATCCATGATGGACACTTCCGTGGGGTTTGGCTCATCTTCCCAGGATTCTCTTATCAACCCAAGGGGTCCCCGGACTCGCCTACCATACAGGAGCTCGAAGGGGGAGAACCCCGTCGAGGCCTGCGGGACTTCTCTGTAGGCAAATAGCAGGTGTGGGAGGTACCGCTCCCAATCGCATCCCTGGGTCTCAACCAGCATGCGGAGCATCTGTTTGAGGGTACCGTTAAAGCGCTCACACAAACCATTGGTCTGTGGGTGATACGCACTCGATACCATACGCGTCACCTGCATTTTGCTGCAGAGAGCCTTCATTAGGCGAGACATAAATTGGGTCCCTTGATCGGTAAGCATCTCCCTGGGAAATCCTACCCGTGAAAAGATGGTCACCAGTGCATCCGCCACCTTATCTGCCTTAGTTGAGGACAGAGCTACTGCCTCCGGGTACCGGGTAGCGTAGTCTACCACAGTAAGGATGTATTGCTTTCCAGAGCTGCTGGGGACGGCCAGCGGGCCCACAATGTCCACCGCGATCCTCTGAAAAGGCTCCTCTATCACTGGCAATGGGATCAGGGGAGCCTTAAGAGCAGGCCCCGCCTTCCCCACTCTTTGACAGGTGATACAGGAGCGGCAGTAGTTAGTCACATCTGTCCCCATCTTGGGCCAATAGAAGTGTTGAGACAGCCGTGCCTTAGTTTTGCTGATCCCTAAGTGTCCAGCGAGTTGAATCTCATGGGCAATCCTCAACAACTCACCTCGGAACTGGTGCGGGACGACCAGCTGTTTTTCCCTCAACCACTCCTTTTGGGAATCTCCGGGTACTGTCTCCCGGTACAACCTTCCTCGTTCCCAGAACACCCTCTCCTTATCAGTCACGGAGGTGGGCGTCTCGGCGAGGTGCCTCAAGTTCTCCAGGCTCGCATCTGAGTGCAGAGCGGCCTGGAACTCCTGGCTGGAGGCAGCCAGAAGTGACGTCAGGGTTCCTTCCTCACTGGGACCCTCTGGGACCGACTCTGGGTCCACCTCTGGTTCAGTCTCTCCTGTAGCGGAGGAGGGTCCAGATGGCAGGGCGCTACCTGCGATCCGGGCACTCTGACTGCGGGTGACAGCAGCTACATATGCAGTCTCCCCGGGGATTTCTATAGACCCATCAGCCTGCGCTGCTATGGGCTCTACCTCCCCATCCACCCCCAACACTTCAGGAGCAGTGCTACTTATGGGCCAGTTACCTTCCTCGGTGGCACTGGTCAGTGTCATGGCGTCACCTTCCTCCCGGTTCCCATGCACCTCCCCATTTCCTTGAGCACTGTCGCTTGCTCCTGCTAGGGGTTCCTCAGCCGTCTCACTCCGCAGAGCGACGGGACTGAACGCTCCTGTACCTGTGGACACATCTACCACTTCAGAGAAAGGGTTAACAGATTCAGATGGCACAGATACATCACTATCAACATCAGTCCTAGGGAAAGAAAGGTTATCAGTTGCATCATCACTTCGCAAAGCATTAGCAGGTAACACAATCAGTTTCCCATCATCATCAACATCAACATCATGGTTAACGTTAACCTTATCATCAGATTGGGAAGGGGTGTCAGGGACATAGTACGCCACCATCCTCCCCAGATCAGTCCCCAATAAAACATCAGTGGGCAGGTTTTCGGACACCCCCACTTCCTTCACCCCGCTCCCGGCACCCCAGTCAATGAAAACTCGGGCTATCGGCAAGGGGTAGTGGACGCCCCCAATCCCTGTGACAGTTAAGGTTTTCCCGGAATCAACTCTTCAGGGGCCGCCAGTTCGGGTCGGATGAGGGTTCGTTCAGCCCCGGTGTCCTTGAGGCCGGTAGCAAGACGGGCCCCCACGCGGACGGGCTGCATGTTGTCATCAACCCTCCCCACCACACCACCCACCAAAAGGACAGAGGCGTTGGGCCTGGAGGCCTTGGCTGGGGGGTTCTTCTGCCTCTCCGGACAGGTGACGCTGATGTGTCCAGTCCTGTTACAGGAGAAACACTGGCGGGGGTCTGATGTCGGCCTGGCGCTGGCAAAGGGGATATGCCTCCAGAGGGACGGCTGGCAGGGGCACTGGGGTTGGTTGCAGGCTTACCCCCTCCCCAGCGGGTGGTGACGGGCTTCCGCACCTCGGTTTTCCGGTTGGCCTCATAGCTGTCGGCGATCCGTGCTGTTCTGACCGCGTCCTCCGGTTCTCGGTCCAGGATGAACTGTCGGACCTCAGCTGGGCACAGATGCAGGAACTGGTCTTTGATCATCAGGTCCCTCAGGTTCTCAAAGGTGTCAACTGACAGTCCCTGGATCCACTGGTCAAGTGGTTCCTGAGTCCTTGCACCACATCGCTATAACTGTCGTGTGGGCCACGTTGGAGGTTCCGGAACTTCTTTCGGTATACCTCAGGGGTTAGCTGGTACTTGGCGATCAGGGCCTGCTTGATGGCCTGATAGTTGTCATCTTGATCCGGCGTGAGTGAAGCAAACGCCTCCAGAGCTTTGCCCTTTAGCCCGGGGGTCAAGTACCTGGCCCATTGGTTGTCAGGCAGTCGGTACTGTCTGCAGACTTTCTCAAAGGCCCACAGAAAAGTGTCCAAGTCTCCGTCCTTTTCCATCACGGGAAAGTGCTCCGGCCGGGGCTTGGGACTCTGAGCGCTGCTGGGCACACTGCTCTGGGCTGTGGAGGGCATTGCCCCTTGTCTGAGCAGCTCCAGTTCATGGGCTCTCTGAGCTTCCCGCTCGGCTCTCTCAGCCTCCCGCTCGGCTCTCTCAGCCTCCCGCTCGGCCCTCTCGGCCTCTCGCTGGGCTCTCTCGGCCTCTCGCTGGTTGGCCTCTCGCTGGTCGGCTCTCTCTTGAGCTTTCTGGATCAGCTTCAGGCGTTCTTCATGGTCGTCAGTGGAGAGTCCCTCCAGGGCCGCCTGCAGGTAAGGGTCCATCCCGCCCTGGGTGTAAGCAGTCAGGGGTTGGGCCTCTGCTCCTGCGGCACCACCTTGGCTTGGGCCGCTCCTGCGCCCTCCTCGCTCTGAGCGTGGTCCCGTGCCATCAGGGCCTGGATCACTGCGGCCTTGGTTTGGTTCATGGGGACAATCTGCCTCCACTCGCATATGGCTAGAAGAGTTTCCCTGCTACTCCGATTATACCAGTCGAATCCCCTCGTAGCCATGGTTGCCAAATAAAAGATAGGATAGAAAAACAAAGAGAAGGGAGGGGTAACCGCAAGTACACACAATTGTCTCAGGACTAATAAACACTGAGTCTGTTCTCCAAAACTTTAGTTGCAGGGTCGCTGAAGAACCGTGCAAGTTTTTTAGTGAATGGAATGATTGCTCAAACCAGATCACTAATGCTCTATAATCCCACCGCTGCCACCAATATGTGATGAACTGGCACACGGTCCGCCACACGGTAGCCCGGGGTATCACGGCCTGTGATCCCTCCGTGCCGCAAATGTGACGAGAACGCGCACACACACGACGGCTGCTGCCGTCCGACCGGTAAACTGCAGGGACTTTTAATTATCCCACTTCCACTTAGGAACTTGCAGCTCTCTGGCGCCCCCCTTACCCTCAGGTCAGTCAGGGAACTGCACCTAGGATAATTGGTCGCCAGACGGGTCACTTGGATGTGTGCTGGCTATTGGGCACGCTGCAGTGAGGGAATTATAATTACTCCTGGCTGCAGCCAGGCAGTACCCTTATAAACCCCGCTCCGTCACTGCCAGCGTCACCCAATAGATTAACACTTTACACCCCTTCCTTTTAGCTGCCACCAGCTACGGCTTTTGATGAACAATTTATCAAGAGGGTCCGTAGCAACCCCAAAACAGTAGCATAGTGCTTCAGGCACGTGCAAATTCGTTTATAGAGCAGGAGAAACAAACTAATAAATTTATAGGTTTATTCCTAAAAAGACAGGCAGTGCTTATACAATATAAAAAGATGTAACAAGCTGAGGCAATATAGTTATGTACAAGACAATTAGAAAATAAAAGGGGTTAACATAAGGAAGATCAACTTACAGTTCTTAGATCATAGTAGGCAAGCCATGCGGTCGGGGGAGGGGAGACATCACAATGCATCACAGAGCTGCTATAAGTCTGGTGTCCAGGGCAGATCTGAGCCAGAATACCTGGCCCCTACCTTATAGACCTGTGGCCGTGACATCATAAACGGGGTGGAGTTACCAGGGTCCTCCTCTTGCTGAAAGGCATGGTTGGAGTTCTGAAAGATTATCAGGAGCATAACTCATCCTGAGAACCTCGCAGAAGAATGGCAGACCTATCAATGATCTTACTTTGAAATGACGGTTCAAATGAGCCCACACGCGGGTGGGCTAGTTTATAGGGCATCCGAGAATTCCATTTCTCGGGTTCTGTTGGAGTTACGGGTTTACCAGTACCACGGGACCGTTGCCTGTCAGGCGCATGTTTCACAACAGTACTTTCGTGTTTCTAGCGGACGCTCCCACCGTGTTATTAACCAAAACAGAATGCAGTCTCCAAAATGGCTGCTAGTGTAGGAGCAGCGCATGTGCTGACAATGGGGGACCCCTGCGGTGAAGCGGGAAAACTTCCAGCACTGTCAGCTCACATTACACTGCCTGAGTGCAGGCTGGGGGGGTTGGTGAGAAGTGTGAGAGCTGCAGAGAGAAGGAGGGGGTTTTGCTTTGTGGGCTTTCCGCAGTACAAAAAAAAGATGAGGACAGCAATTCCAGCACAGCACTCATCACAGACTTACATGATAGTTACATAGGTATAGGCAAGACAGGCCGGGGGAGGAGCCACACGTCATAGTTCATTTGCAGATCTCTTAGGTCATCACAGCATGGACTGACCAAGGGGGCTTAACTGCAAGACTTATACCTGTGGGCTGCTGACCTCACAAAAGGGGATGGTTTTTCTGGCCACCTCCCAGGGATAGAAGTCCTAGGTTTAGTCCTGGAAGATTATCAGGAGCATAGTTCATCCTGAGAACCTCGCAGAAGAATGGCAGACCTATCAATGATCTTATTTTAAAATGACGGTTCAAATGAGCCCAAACTTGGGTGAAATAGTGCATTGTGCATCCGAGAATTCCATTTCTCGGGTTCTGTTGGAGTTACGGGTTCACCAGCACCACGGGAACGATGCCTGTCGGCGTATGTTTCACAACAGTAACTTTCGTGTTTCTGACGCAAATTCCCACCGTGTTATAAGCAAAAAGAATGAATTCTCATAATGGCTGCTAGGGGAGAAATAGCACATGGGCAGACAATGCAGACACCCTGCGGTGAGGGGGAAAATTCCAGCACTGGCAGCTCAGATTACACTACCTGTGTGCAGGCTGGGGGTTGATGAGAAGCGTGAGAGAGGGAGGGGGGGCAACTTTGCTCTGTGGGCTGTCAGCAGCAAAAAAAAAAGATGAAGACTGTAGTTCTAGCACAGCACAAGACATGGAGCTTCCAGTATCCTCACACCTCCCCCCTTAGAGGGCGCTAAGGAGGCATGACCTGCCGGAATCCGACATGCGCACCTCAACGGGTTCGCCACGTCGTGACAACCCATCAGCATTCCCATGATCGCTGCCTTTCTTGTGTTGTACGGCAAAATCATACTGCTGTAGGGCAAGGCTCCAGCGTAGCAACCTACCATTGGTTCCGGACACTGTGTGCAGCCAGCTCAGAGGGTTGTGGTCGGTGACCACCTTGAAGGTGCGCCCGTACAGGTAGGGCTGCAAACGTTGCAGTGCCCAGACCATGGCCAGGCACTCCTTCTCGATGGTGGAGTATGCCACTTCCCTCGGCAGAAGTTTCCGGCTCAGGTACAACACGGGGTGCTCCTGGTTCCCCGAATCAACCTGGCTGAGTACAGCACCGAGGCCAAATTCGCTGGCGTCAGTCTGTACCAGGAATGGCCGACTGCTGTCGACGGCTTTCAACACTGGAGAGCTGCACAGGGCTGTTTTCAAAGCTCAGAATGCCATCTCACAGCCATCTGTCCAGCTGACTGTTTGGGGTAGACCGCCCTTGGTGAGGTCCGTCAAGGGTTTTGCAATGGCGCTATAGTTCGGCACGAAACGCCTATAGTACCCTGCAGTGCCCAGGAAGGACTTCACCTGCTTTTTGGTCCTGGGGGTGGGCCAGGACACGATCGCATCCACTTTCTCTGGCTCCGGCCTCATGGAACCCCCGCCTGCCTACCCGGTGCCCCAGGTAGTGGACCTCCCTCATGCCCATCTGGCATTTTCCCGGCTTGATGGTCAGACCTGCCTGGCGAATACGCTTGAGCACCTCCTGGAGATGCTGAAGGTGTTCCTCCCAGGTGGAACTGAAGACGGCAATATCGTCCAGGTACGCCACAGCGTACTCCTCCAGTCCCTGAAGCAGGTGGTTGACCATCCGCTGAAAAGTGGCAGGGGCATTCTTCATGCCGAAAGGCATGACCGTGGACTCGTACAGTCCAAAAGGGGTGATAAAGGCGGATTTCTCCTGCGCCGCCGGGCTCAGGGGAATCTGCCAGTATCCCCGGCTTAAATCCATGATGGATATGTACTTGGCATTCGCCAACCGCTCCAGCAGATCCTCGATGCGTGGCATTGGGTGCGCATCAGAGGTAGTGATGGCGTTGAGCCCCCTGTAGTTCCACGCAGAACCGGGTGGTCCGATCCTTTTTTGGCACGAGAACTACAGGTGAGGCCCACGCGCTTTTGGACGGCCGGATCACCCCCAGCTGCAACATCTCCTGGATCTCCTGGCGCATAATCTGCTGCACTTCCTCAGAGATCCGATAAGGTGTCCGCCGTAACGGGGCGTGATTCCCGGTGTCCACCTCGTGGACTGCCAACTTGGTCCTTCCGGGTCGGTTAGTGAACTCGGCCCGGAAGGGTTCCAGAGTGGTCAGCAACTGCAACCGCTGGGAGGCGGTTAGCGAGGCATTTACCTCCATGTCCTCAATGGACCCATTGGCCTTGGCTTGGGCCAGCATGTCCAGGAGGGGATCCTCCTCCCCGTCCTCGGGCAGGTTGCAGACCGGTAGGAGCAGGCTTCACGTTCGTGATGGGCCTTCATCATGTTGACGTGAAAGGCCTTGCGCCTACCCCGAGTGTGGTCAAGCGTGACCACGTAGGTGACTGGGTTGAGCCGTTGGTGCACGACGTACGGGCCTTCCCAGGCTGCCTGAAGCTTATCCTTTGGCACGGGGACCAGCACCCACACCTTTTGACCCACCTGGTAGGTCCGCTCCCGGGCGTTCTGGTCGTACCAGTGCTTCTGGTCACCTGAGCCTGCTCATGTTGTCATGCACCAACTGCGTCAAGGTCTGCATCTTGTCGCGGAAGCGCATGACATAATCCACGATGGACACTTCCGTGGGGTTTGGCTCATCTTCCCAGGATTCTCTTATCAACCCAAGGGGTCCTCGGACTCGCCTGCCATACAGGAGCTCAAAGGGGGAGAACCCCGTCGAGGCCTGCGGGACTTCTCTGTAGGCAAACAGCAGGTGTGGGAGGTACCGCTCCCAATCGCGTCCCTGGGTCTCAACCAGCATGCGGAGCATCTGTTTGAGGGTACCGTTAAAGCGTTCACACAAACCATTGGTCTGTGGGTGATACGCACTCGATACCATACGCGTCACCTGCATTTTGCTGCAGAGAGCCTTCATTAGGCGAGACATAAATTGGGTCCCTCGATCAGTAAGCATCTCCCTGGGAAATCCTACCCGTGAAAAGATGGTCACCAGTGCATCCGCCACCTTATCTGCCTTAGTTGAGGACAGAGCTACTGCCTCCGGGTACCGGGTAGCGTAGTCTACCACAGTAAGGATGTATTGCTTTCCAGAGCGGCTGGGGACGGCCAGCGGGCCCACAATGTCCACCGCGATCCTCTGGAAAGGCTCCTCTATCACTGGCAACGGGATCAGGGGAGCCTTAAGAGCAGGCCCCACCTTCCCCACTCTTTGACAGGTGATACAGGAGCGGCAGTAGTTAGTCACATCTGTCCCCATCTTGGGCCAATAGAAGTGTTGAGACAGCCGTGCCTTAGTTTTGCTGATCCCCAAGTGTCCAGCGAGTGGAATCTCATGGGCAATCCTCAACAACTCACCTCGGAACTGGTGCGGGACGACCAGCTGTTTTTCCCTCAACCACTCCTTTTGGGAATCTCCGGGTACTGTCTCCCGGTACAACCTTCCTCGTTCCCAGAACACCCTCTCCTTATCAGTCACGGAGGTGGGCGTCTCGGCGAGGTGCCTCAAGTTCTCCAGGCTCGCATCTGAGTGCAGAGCGGCCTGGAACTCCTGGCTGGAGGCAGCCAGAAGTGACGTTAGGGTTCCTTCCCCACTGGGACCCTCTGGGACCGGCTCTGGGTCCACCTCTGGTTCAGTCTCTCCTGTAGCGGAGGAGGGTCCAGATGGCAGGGCGCTACCTGCGATCCGGGCACTCCGACTGCGGGTGACAGCAGCTACATATGCAGTCTCCCCGGGGATTTCTATAGACCCATCAGCCTGCGCTGCTATGGGCTCTACCTCCCCATCCACCCCCAACACTTCAGGAGCAGTGCTACTTATGGGCCAGTTACCTTCCTCGGTGGCACTGGTCAGTGTCATGGCGTCACCTTCCTCACGGTTCCCATGCACCTCCCCATTTCCTTGAGCACTGTCGTTTGCTCCTGCTAGGGGTTCCTCAGCCATCTCACTCCGCAGAGCGACGTGGCTGAATGCTCCTGTACCTGTGGACACATCTACCACTTCAGAGAAAGGGTTAACAGGTTCAGATGGCACAGATACATCACTATCAGCATCATTCCTAGGGAAAGAAAGGTTATCAGTTGCATAATCACTTCGCAAAGCATTGGCAGGCAACACAATCAGTTTCCCATCATCATCAACATCAACATCATGGTTAACGTTAACCTTATTATCAGATTGGGGAGGGGTGTCAGGGACATAGTAGGCGACCATCCTCCCCAGATCAGTCCCCAGTAAAACATCAGTGGGCAGGTTTTCGGACACCCCCACTTCCTTCACCCCACTCCCGGCACCCCAGTCAATGAAAACTCAGGCTATCGGCAAGGGGTAGTGGACGCCCCCAATCCCGGTGACAGTTAGGGTTTTCCCCGGAATCAACTCTTCAGGGGCCGCCAGTTCGGGTCGGATGAGGGTTCGTTCGGCCCCGGTGTCCTTGAGGCCTGTAGCAAGACGGGCCCCCACACGGACGGGCTGCACGTTGTCATCAACCCTCCCCACCACACCACCCACCAAAAGAACAGAGGCGTTGGGCCCGGAGGCCTTGGCTGGGGGGTTCTTCTGCCTCTCCGGACAGGTGGCTGATGTGTCCAGTCCTTTTACAGGAGAAACACTGGCGGGGGTCTGAGGTAGGCCTGGCGCTGGCAAAGGGGATAGTGCCTCCAGAGGGACGACTGGCAGGGGCACTGGGGTTGGTTGCAGGCTTACCCCCTCCCCAGCGGGCGGCGACGGGCTTCCGCACCTCGGGTTTCCGGTTGGCCTCATAGCTGTCGGCGATCCGTGCTGTTAGGACCGCGTCCTCCGGTTCTCGGTCCAGGATGAACTGTCGGACCTCAGCTGGGCACAGATGCAGGAACTGGTCTTTGATCATCAGGTCTCTCAGCTCCTCAAAGGTGTCAACTGACAGTCCATTGATCCACTGGTCAAAGTGGTTCCTGAGTCCTTGCACCACATCGCTATAACTGTCGTGTGGGCCACGTTGGAGGTTCCGGAACTTCTTTCGGTATACCTCAGGGGTTAGCTGGTACTTGGCGATCAGGGCCTGCTTGATGGCCTCATAGTCATCATCTTGATCTGACGTGAGGGAAGCAAACGCCTCCAGAGCTTTGCCCTTTAGCCCGGGGGTCAAGTACCTGGCCCATTGGTTGTCAGGCAGCTGGTACTGTCTGCAGACTTTCTCAAAGGCCCGCAGAAAAGTGTCCAAGTCTCCGTCCTTTTCCAGCACGGGAAAGTGCTCCGGCCGGGGCTTCGGACTCTGAGAGCTGCTGGGTGTACCGCTCTGGGCTGTGGAGGGCATTGCCCCTTGTCTGAGCAGCTCCAGTTCATGGGCTCTCTGAGCTTCCCGCTCGGCTCTCTCAGCCTCTCGCTGGGCTTGGCGCTCGGCTATCTCAGCCTCTCGCTGTTTGGCCTCTCGCTGGTCGGCTCTATCTTGAGCTTGCTGGATCAGCTTCAGGCGTTCTTCCTGGTTGTCAGCGAAGAGTCCCGCCAGGGCCGCATGCAAGTAAGGGTCCACCCCGCTCTGGGTGTAAGCAGTCAGGGGTTGGGCCTCTGCTCCTGCGGCACCACCTTGGCTTGGGCCGGCTCCTGCGCCCGCCACGCTCCGATGCTCGCCCAGCTCCTTCAGGGCCTGGACCAGTTGGCTTTTGTTTCGGTTCGTGTGGACAAGGCCGTGGTACTTGCAGATTCCCACAAGAGTGTCCTTGCTCTGCTGTCCGTACCAATTGCTCTATTGTAGCCATGTTTGCCAAATAAAAGATAGGATAGAAAACAAAGAGAAAGGGAGGGGTAACCGCAAGTACACACAATTGTCTCAGGACTAATAAACACTGAGTCTGTTCTCCAAAACTTTAGTTGCAGGGTCCCTGAAGAACCGTGCAAGTTTTTTAGTGAATGGAATGATTGCTCAGACCAGATCACTAATGCTCTATAATCCCACCGCTCTGCCACCACATGTGATGAACGTGCACACGGTCCGCCACACGGTAGCCCGGGGTATCATGGCTTGTGATCCCTCCGTGCCGCAAATGTGACGAAAACGCGCACACACACGACGGCTGCTGCCGTCCGACCCAGTAAACTGCAGGGATTTATAATTATCCCACGTCCACTTAGGAACTTGCCGCTCTCTGGCGCCCCCCCTTACCCTCAGGTCAGTCAGGGAACTGCACCTAGGATAATTAGTCGCCAGACGGGTCACTTGGATGTGTGCTGGCTATTGGGCACGCTGCAGTGAGGGAATTATAATTACTCCGGGCCGCAGCCAGGCAATACACTTATAAAACCCGCTCCGTCACTGCCAACGCCACCCCATAGGTCAACACTTTACACCCCTTCTTTTTAAGCTGCCACCAGCTACGATTTACTTAAGGAACAATTTATCAAGAGGGTCCGTAGCAACCCCAAAACAGTAGCGTAGTACTTCAGGCACGTGCAAATTCGTTTATAGAGCAGGAGAAACAAACTAATAAATTTATAGGTTTATTCCGTAAAATACAGGCAGTGCTTATAGTTTAAAAGAAAGGTAACAAGCTGAGACAATATCGTTATGTACAAGGCAATTACAAAATAAACAGGATTAAGAGTGAAAGACTTACATGATAGTTACATAGGTATAGGCAAGCAGGCCGGGGGAGGAGCCACACGTCATAGTTCATTTGCAGATCTCTTAGTCAGGTCATCACAGCATGGACTGACCAAGGGGGGCTTAACTGCAAGACTTATACCTGTGGGCTGCTGATCTCACAAAAGGGGATGGTTTTTCTGGCCACCTCCCAGGGATAGAAGTCCTAGGTTTAGTCCTGGAAGATTATCAGGAGCATAGTTCATCCTGAGAACCTCGCAGAAGAATGGCAGACCTATCAATGATCTTATTTTAAAATGATGGTTCAAATGAGCCCAAACTTGGGTGAAATAGTGCATTGTGCATCCGAGAATTCCATTTCTCGGGTTCTGTTGGAGTTACGGGTTCACCAACACCACGGGAACGATGCCTGTCGGCGTATGTTTCACAACAGTAACTTGTTTCTGACGCAAATTCCCACCGTGTTATAAGCAAAAAGAATGAATTCTCATAATGGCTGCTAGGGGAGGAATAGCACATGGGCAGACAATGCAGACCCCCTGCGGTGAGGCGGGAAAATTTCAGCACTGGCAGCTCAGATTACACTACCTGTGTGCAGGCTGGGGGTTGATGAGTAAGCGTGAGAGAGGGAGGGGGGGAACTTTGCTCTGTGGGCTGTCAGCAGCAAAAAAAAAAGATGAAGACTGTAGTTCTAGCACAGCACAAGACATGGAGCTTCCAGTATCCTCACAAACCCCTTCACCCCCAAGGGTGGTTTGCACGTTAATGACCGGGCCAATTTTTACAATTCTGACCACTGTCTCTTTATGAGGTTATAACTCTGGAACGCTTCAACGGATCTTCGCCATTTTTAGATTGTTTTCTCGTGACTAGAGTTGAGCGATACTTTCCGATATCCAAAAGTATCGGAATCGGAATGGTATCGCCGATACCATTAAAATATCGGCGATACCCGATACCGATACCGGAAATCCAATGTAAGTCTATGGGAACAAAATATCGTAACTAAAAAAACCTCTTTCTTTCCTTGTAAACACTAAATATACACACATAGAATACATATATATATATATATATTTTATATATTACATGTCATTGTGACATATATATATACATATATTTATAGTTCATACACTTCTACATAGTAAAATAGCCTCTGATTCAATTGCCGGGTAAAGCCGGCTTTTGTGAAAAGACAGAAGCACCCGACATGAAATGACACTTGGTTTACATAGAGTTAACCATGTCTTTTCATGTAGTTTGATATCTGATTTGCACAAACAATTACATGAGTGTAAGTGTGCAAAATTTCACACCTGTAGGGGTTAATTAAAGGTGTAAATTTGTTGTAAAAAAACGGACTTTTTTGCTACAATTTACACCTTTAATTAACCCCTTACAGGTGTGAAATTTTGCACACTTACACTCATGTAATTGTTTGTGCAAATCAGATATCAAACTACATGAAAAGACATGGTTAACTCTATGTAAACCAAGTGTCATTTCATGTCGGGTTCTGCATTTTCACAAAAGCCGGCAATTGAATTAGCGGCTATTATACTATGTAGAAGTGTATGAACTATAAATATAAATATATATATATATGTGTCACAAATTCAATGACATGTCATATATATATATGAGGTGTAAAATTGCTGAAAAAAAATGCGTGGGCTCCGGGCCCTATTTTCGCAACCAGACAGACAAAGCCAGTGAGTGGGGGCAGATAATAATAGCCCAGAGAGGGACCATTATTTTTGGCCCCCCCCTGGCTACTAACATCTGCCCCCAGACACCACAGAAAAGACAAATCTATAATTAGATTCGCCCTTTCTGGCACTTTGCCCATCTATTCCCATTGCCCTGTAGCGGTTGCGAATGGGTTAATATGGGGTTAAAGCCACCTTGCTATTGAAAGGTGACCTTAAGCCAGGTTAATAATTGAGAGCTGTCAATTAGACAACTATCAATTATTAATCCTATTGCATGAAATAAAAATAAAACACACACACTTTAATAAAAAATAAGTTTAATGAAATAATCACACAGTTTTTGACCATCTTTTATTTGACTGCAAAAACCATTTCCTGTAATAAAAATAAAATAAAAAAGCAAAATTATTCTTACCTATCCCATGCACAGTCAGGTCCCACGGTGTAATCCTTCAGAAAGGGTTAATGTTTACTGCAGGGACCGCAGCTAATGCTGCAGCCTCACAGTAAACCCCCAAATGAATGAGTTCCTCTCCTGGCTGACAGGAGAGGAAGTGGAAAGCTTAATTGATTGCTTTCCACTTTCACTTCAGGTCAGCCAGGGACACAATCAGTGACGTCAGAGGGAACTGATTAACAAAAATAGGGGTTCCCTTCGAAAAAAAAATGGCGTGGGGTCCCCCCTATTTTTGTTAACCAGCCTGATGAAGCAGACTCCTGAGGCATGGTATTTAAGGCTGTTAGGGAGCCAATATCCATGGACCTTGCCAGCAGCGTCGGACTGGAGTACCTTGGGCCCACCAGAAAAAAATTATTCTTGGGGCCCACCATCATACTTCCCAACCTTTGAAGAAGGGAAAGAGGGACAAAGGCTGTGGCACACTGTGCCTGCTGCAGCAAATTTTAGGCCATGCCACGTTGCACCACAGACTGTCCAGGAGTTGGTGGATGCTTTAGTCCAGGTGTGGGAGGAGATCCCTCAGGAGACCATCCGTCGTGCTCATCAGGAGCATGCCCAGAAGTTGTAGGGAGGTCATACAGCATACCTCCCAAATTTTGAAGACAGGAAAGAGGGTTAAAGGCTGCAGCGCGCTAAGCGCGCCGCTGCAAATTTTAGGCCACGCCCGACCACACCCTTTCACAGCTAATCACACCCATATCCTCGCCCCAAGCATACCCATTTAGCACTGCTGATCACACTGACTGGTAATGAGGGCACAGTGGCTGGTACTGAGGAAAAGAAAGAAAGCAGCGAGAGAGAAAGAACAAGCAGAGAAAGAAAGAGAGGAAAGAAAGAAAAGAGAGAGAGAAAGAAAGAACAGAGAGAAAAAAGAACAGAGAGCGAGAAGGAAAGAACAGAGAGCGAGAACGACTAGAGAGAGAAAGAAAGACTAGAGAGAGAGCCATAGGCGTAGCTAGGGTTTTGGTTTAGTGGGGGCGAAACTTCTGAGTGGGCCCCTAATCAGAGAACCTCAGCAAATGACCGCGCTGTTGCCAAAAATAATCTATATATAAAAAGACCAATATTGATATTACCGCCATATGGTCTGTGGTAAATAATACCAGTCCTACAGAACATATAATAGATTACAGCACAGGTACAGATAATGACTTACCGCTGATGTTCTTTCTAATGGAATTGTTCACTTTTCATGTCTTTTCCATCTGGCCCAGACCGACATGACGACTGCTCCAGCCAGGACTCGACTGCAGAGATTACAACAAAGACACATTTCACTTCTCATATTTTTAGCACTGTCACGGTCACCAATTGGACTATTCTCAACCTGCACAAACTCCTCATCCTGCTGATACTCCAATACTGAGCCGCTGCTGTCGTATGTGTCCCTATTACTACACCTGATACCCCAATACTGAGCCTCTGCTGCCGTATGTGTCCCTATTACTGCACCTGATACCCCAATACTGAGCCGCTGCTGCCGTATGTGTCCCTATTACTACACCTGATACCCCAATACTGAGCCATGCTGCGTATGTGTCCCTATTACTACACCTGATACCCCAATACTGAGCTGCTGCTGCTGTATGTGTCCCTATTTCTGCACCTGATACCCCAATACTGAGCCGCTGCTGCAGTATGTGTCCCTATTTCTGCACCTGATACCACAATACTGAGCCGCTGCTGCCGTATGTGTCCCTATTACTACACCTGGTACCCCAATACTGAGCCGCTGCTGCCGTATGTGCCCCTATTACTGCACCTGATACTCCAATACTGAGCCGCTGCTGCCGTATGTGTCCCTATTACTACACCTGATACTCCAATACTGAACTGCTGCTGTCGTATGTGTCCCTATTACTACACCTGATACCCCAATACTGAGCCGCTGCTGCCGTATGTGTCCCTATTACTGCACCTGATACCCCAATACTGAGCCGCTGCTGTCGTATGTGTCCCTATTACTACACCTGATACTTCAATACTGAGCCGCTGCTGCCGTATGTGCCCCTATTACTACACCTGATACTCCAATACTGAGCCGCTGCTGTCATATGTGTCCCTATTTCTGCACCTGATACCCCAATACTGAGCCGCTGCTGCAGTATGTGTCCCTATTTCTGCACCTGATACCCCAATACTGAGCCGCTGCTGTCGTATGTGTCCCTATTACTACACCTGATACTTCAATACTGAGCCGCTGCTGCCGTATGTGCCCCTATTACTACACCTGATACTCCAATACTGAGCCGCTGCTGCAGTATGTGTCCCTATTTCTGCACCTGATACCCCAATACTGAGCCGCTGCTGCAGTATGTGTCCCTATTTCTGCACCTGATACCACAAAACTGAGCCGCTGCTGCCGTATGTGTCCCTATTACTGCACCTGATACCCCAATACTGAGCCGCTGCTGCCGTATGTGTCCCTATTACTGCACCTGATACCCCAATACTGAGCCGCTGCTGCCGTATGTGTCCCTATTACTGCACCTGATACCCCAATACTGAGCCGCTGCTGCCATATGTGACCCTATTTCTGCACTTGATACCCCAATACTGAGCCGCTGCTGCCGTATGTGCCCCTATTACTACACCTGATACCCCAATACTGAGCCGCTGCTGCCGTATGTGTCCCTATTACTGCACCTGATACCCCAATACTGAGCCGCTGCTGCCATATGTGTCCCCATTTCTGCACCTGATACCCCAATACTGAGCCGCTGCTGCCATATGTGTCCCTATTACTGCACCTGATACCCCAATACTGAACTGCTGCTGCCGTATGTGTCCCTATTACTACACCTGATACCCCAATACTGAGCCGCTGCTGCCATATGTGTCCCTATTTCTGCACCTGATACCCCAATACTGAACTGCTGCTGCCGTATGTGTCCCTATTACTGCACCTGATACCCCAATACTGAAGCCGCTGCTGCCATATGTGTCCCTATTTCTGCACCTGATACCCCAATACTGAGCCGCTGCTGCCATATGTGTCCCTATTACTGCACCTGATACCCCAATACTGAACTGCTGCTGCCGTATGTGTCCCTATTACTACACCTGATACCCCAATACTGAGCCGCTGCTGCCGTATGTGTCCCTATTACTACACCTGATACCCAATACTGAGCCGCTGCTGCAGTATGTGTCCCTATTACGTACAAAGCCGTATGTATTACCATACCCCAATACTGAGCCGCTGCTGCCGTATGTGTCCCATTCTCCTGATACCCAATACTGAGCCTGCTGCGTATGTGTCCATTACTACACCTGATACTCCAATACTGAGCCGCTGCTGCCGTATGTGTCCCTATTACTACACCTGATACTCCAATACTGAGCCGCTGCTGCCGTATGTGTCCCTATTACTACACCTGATACCCAATACTGACGCTGCTGCATATGTGTCCTATTCTGCACTGATACCCCAATACTGAGCCGCTGCTGCTGTATGTGTCCTCTATTACTGCACCTGATACCCCAATACTGAGCCGCTGCTGCCGTATGTGTCCCTATTACTGCACCTGCTGTGTGGTTCTGTGTGACCTCTAAATTCTAAAGCACCCTCTAGAATATAGTAATGCCGGGTGCAAGTGCCCTAGAAAACAGTGCCCACATTTTGACCCCTAGACTGTAATAATGCCCTGTGTGCCCCTTTGACAGTCACAGTAACCCGAGTTCCCCTATAACAATAAGTGTCCACTTTACATTTAATAATGTCCCAAGTCTCCCCCTGTACATCTCCCCTATACACAGAATAATGCCCCTCACTGGATATATACTGACCCCTTAATGTCCCCAAACTATTTAATGGGTCCAACACTGTATGATGGCCCCTAGATAGCATCCATACAGCATAATACACCAGATAGTCCTCAATATAGTATAATGCACCCCCATAGGCAGCCTCTATATTATAATAAACCCCCATAGGCAGAGTCTATAATATAATGCACCACCATAGGCAGCCGCTATATTATAATGCACCCCCATAGGCAGCCTCTGTAGTATAATGCATCCCCATAGGGAGTCTCTGTAGTATAAATGCAGCCCCCATATACAGCCTCTGTAGTATAATGCACCCCCATATACAGCCTCTGTAGTATAATGCACCCCCATTAAAAAAAAAAAAAAAAACAATACTCACCTCCCGGCTCCTGTGCTGCTCACTGTTCTCCCTCTCTGCGTCTGACAGCGGGCGCCGGCAGGTGATGTCATCGCGCCCGCTGTCAGACGCTGAGAGGGGGATTATGGGAGAGAAGGAGCGCTCGCTCCTTCTCTCTCTGTGCGGTCAGCTGTATCTGCTGGATGCCGATACAGCTGACCCTCCGATGACGGGTGGGGGGCCCACTGCTGGCACCGGGCCCCCCCACCGGCTGTTCAGGCCCCATAGCTTCCGGGCGGCAGAGCAGGGAGAGCGATTCTCCCTGCTCTGCTGCAGAATGTAACTGTATCGGCGTGCTGTGCACACCGATACAGTTACTGTAGCGTAGCTCCGGGTGGGCCCCCTCAGAGCGATTGGCGGGGCCGGCACTGCCCCCCTGCCCGACTATCTTTTCAAATCAGGCCACCAGCAGGAGCTGGGCCCACCGGAGGTTTTCTCGGTGTCCTGGGCTCAGTCCACCTGGCTTGCCAGCCTGATAATCCAGGCCACAGCAGTCTGCTTAGCTTGGCTGATTAACAAAAATAGGGGATCCCCTCGAAAAAAATTGGCGTGGGGTCCCCCCTATTTTTGTTAACCAGCCAGATGAAGCAGACCGCTGAGGCCTGGATTTTCAGGCTGTTAAGGAGCCAAGATCCATGGACCTTGCCAGCCTGATAATACCAGGCCACAGCAGTCTGCATATCTTGGCTGATTAACAAAAATAGGGGATCCCCTCGAAAAAAATTGGCGTGGGGTCCCCCCTATTTTTGTTAACCAGCCAGATGAAGCAGACCGCTGAGGCCTGGTTTTTCAGGCTGGTAAGGATCCAATATCCATGGACCTTGCCAGCCTGATAATACCAGGCCACAGCAGTCTGCTTAGCTTGGCTGGTTAACAAAAATAGGGGATCCCCTCGAAAAAAAAAACGGCGTAGGGGTCCCCCTATTTTTGTTAACCAGCCAAGTAAAATGCAGACTGCTGCGGCCTGGTATTAAAAGACTGTCAAGGCCCATGGATTTTGGCCCTCAACAGCCTGATAATACCAGGCTACAGCAGCCCCACATTTGGCGCATCAAAAGATGTGCCAATTGTGGCACTTTACCCGGCTCTTCCCACTTGCCCTGTAGCGGTGGCAAGTGGGGTAATAAGGGGTTAATGTCACCGTTGATTGCACGGTGACAATAAGCCCAGTTAATAATGGAGAGGTGTCAATAAGACACCGATCCATTATTAATCCCAAAGTTATTAAATGTTAAAAAAAAGACAAAGCAAGAAAAAAGTATTTTAATGAAATAAAAGAGACAACACAGTTTTCATTTCTTTTATTACTCTCTCATTCCTGCGACGCCATCGATCTCCTGTAAAAAAAAAAAAAAACAAACCAACAGTATACCACCTGTCCGACGCAGTCCATATAACGAGGGTCCCACGACGATCCAGCTCTGCTACATCGCAATGACAGGCAGAGCCTGACATCCCGGCCAGCACAGCTGATTACCTGCTTCCCCGGCGGTGACGTCATCGGACTGACTGCTTTACGGCCGCGATTACCCAGCAGTCACTGCAGTTATCGCGAGAAACTGCATGTGACCGCCAGGGAGAAGAAGGATGGGGGCCATGAAGCAGTCCGGGATGTGACCGCCGGAGATCTTCTGCCGGAAGATAAGGCGGCCATGAAGCATCCAGACGTGACCACCGGAGGGTCTTCTGCCAGTAAGTGCCGCTGACACTGACAGACACCGACCGACGGACACTGACAGTGACAGTGACAATCCCGATTCCGGTATCCGATAAGACGAAAATATCGGAACTCGGAATCGGAATTCCGATACAGCTAATATCGGCGATACCCGATACTTGCGGTATCGTATCGCTCAACACTACTCGTGACATATTGTACTTCACGTTATTGGTAAAATTTCTTCGATAAAACTTGCGTTTATTTAAAAAAAAACGCAAATATGGCGAAAATTTTGCAATTTTCAAACTTTGAATTTTTATTCCCTTAAAACAGAGAAATATGTCTCACAAAATAGTTAATAAATAACATTTCCCACATGTCTACTTTACATCAGCACAATTTTGGAACCAAAATTCTTTTTTGTTAAATTATAAGTTGACCAGCGATTTCTCATTTTTACAACAACATTTTCAAAGCCTTTTTTTTAGGGACCACCTCATATTTGAAGTCACTTTGAGGGGTCTATATGGCAGAAAATACCCAAAAGTGACACCATTCTAAAAACTGCACCCCTCAAGGTACTCAAAACCACATTCAAGAAGTTTATTAACCCTTCAGGTGCTTCACAGGAGCTGAAGCAACGTGGAAGGAAAAAATGAACATTTAACTTTTTAGTCATAAAAATGATCTTTTACAAAGTTTTTTTATTTTCACAAGGGTAAAAGGAGAAAATGGACAGATAAAGTTGCTGCGCAATTTCTCCTGAATATGCCAATACCCCATATGTGGGGGAAAACCACTGTTTGGGCACACGGCAGAGCTCGTAAGGGAAGGAGCGCCGTTTGACTTTTCAAACCAAAATTGGCTGGAATTGAGATTGGACGCCATGTCGCGTTTGGAGAGCCCCTGATGCACCTAGACAGTGGAAACCCCCACAAGTGACCCCATTTTGGAAACTAGACCCCCTATGGAACTTACCTAGATCTGTTGTGAGCACTTTGAACCCCCAAGTGTT
Source organism: Oophaga sylvatica (assembly GCA_033576555.1). Classification (NCBI taxonomy): domain Eukaryota; kingdom Metazoa; phylum Chordata; class Amphibia; order Anura; family Dendrobatidae; genus Oophaga; species Oophaga sylvatica. Next base: position 2,573 of record JARQOD010003277.1, on the reverse strand, counting down.
TCACAAAAGTTTATAATGCCTGGGTGTGAAAAAAAAACAATTTTCCACAAAAATGATTTTTTAGTCCCAAATTTTTGATTTTTCCCAAGGAAATTGGACCCCAAAAGTTGTCCAATTTGTCCTGAGTACGCTGATACCCCATATGTGGGGGAGGAACTGGGCGCACGGCAGGGTTTGGAAAGGAAGTAATAACATTTTGGAATGCAGACGTTGATGGGGGTCTGTTGTGAATATGCTGGAGGCGGCTTCTGAGCTGGGGCTCCCTCCGGTGGTTGCTGAGGGTAATGAACTGATTAATGAATGGCCTTCAGCTGGCGCTGAATGGTAGGATATAAGTGGCCTGATTTCCCAGCAGCCTTGCCGGTTATCAATTGTTCTTCTGGTCTGACTTGAAGCACTGCTAGTTTTCTGCTCTCCTTCAGATTAGTGTTTGCTGTTTTTTTTCCCCTGTTTGATTTTCTCTGCTGGCTTGCTGCCTGCAGTGGACTGCAGCCTGTCCCCTTTTGGGGGTCTGGCGCTGCAATTGTGCTCCGTTTGTGTCTGCACTTTTGCTTTGCTCTTTTGTTACTTTTAATTTCCTGAATAGCGTTTTGTTACACCAGAGATCTGATTTAGGTGGAAGAGGTTGTGTGATCTCAGTTTTTTGGCAATCAGAAGTGTTGGTATTTTTGTTAGGGTTTTTGTTGGATTGCAGTCAGAATTCTTTCCTGTACTTTTCTGTCTAGACAGATTGGGCCCAGCGTTTGCTCATACTATTTTCTGTCTGTGTCCGTGCTTTCTTCTTGTCTAACCGCCATTACATGTTTGGGGCTTCCTATTTTCTTTGGGGATCTGCTCCGGGGCAGATAGCTTTCATCTTTCTGCCTTTAGGTGTAGTTATCTCTCAGGCTGTGACGAGGCGTCTAGGATCAATGTAGGAACGCTCCACGGCTACCTCTAGTTGTGTGGTTAGTTCAGGTTACTGCAATCCAATAGGTTCCAGCCTCTCTGGTGTATTGCCGTTTTGCTTTTTCTCCTCAGTTACCGAAACATAACAGAGCCCCTGATGTGCCTAAACAGTGGAAACCCCCCAATTCTAACTCCAAACCTAACCCCAACACATCCCTAACCCTAATCCCAATCCTAACCCTAACTTTAGCCGCAACCCTAACCCCGATGGGAAAATGGAAATAAATACATTTTTTTAATTTTATTATTTTTCCGTAACTAAGGGGGTGATAAAGGGGGTTTGATTTACTATTTATAGTGGGTTTTTGTGATTGGCAGCTGTCAGCTAAAAGACGCTTTTTATTGCAAAAAATAGTTTTTGCATCACATTTTGAAAGCTATAATTTTTGCATATTTTGGCCCACAGAGTCATGTGAGGTCTTATTTTTTGCGGGACAAGGTGACGTTTTTATTGGTACCATTTTTTAGCACGTGACATTTTTTGATCGCTTTTTATTTCGATTTATGGGAGGTTAGAATAAACAAAAATCAGCAATTAATTAATTTCTTTTGGGGGGGGGGCGTTTTATACCGTTCCGCGTGTGGTAAAATTGATAAAGCAGTTTTATTCATCGGGTCAGTACGATTACAGCGATACCTCATTTATAGAATTTTTTTATGTTTTGGCGCTTTTATACAATAAAAACAATTTTATATAAAAAATATTTTTGCATCGCTTTATTCTGCGAGCTATAACTTTTTTATTTTTTCGCTGATGATGCTGTACTGGGGCTCGTTTTTTGTGGGACAGGATGACGTTTTCAGCGGTACCATGTTTATTTATATCGGTCTTTTTGATCGCTTGTTATTCCACTTTTTGTTCGGCGGTATGATGATAAAGCATTGATTTTTTGCTTTGTTTTTTTTTTAAGGGGTTCGCTAAAGGGGTTAACTAGTGAGATAGTTCTATAGGGCGTGTCGTTACGGACACGGTGATACCAAATATGTGTACTTTTATTGTTTTGGTTTTTATTTACATGAAGAAATGAATTTATTGGGGAATATTTTTTTTTCTCCTTTATTTTGGAATTTTTTTTTTTTTACACATGTGATTTTCATTTTTTTAACTTTTTTACTTTGTCCTAGGGTGGGACATCACTGTACAATACCAGATCGCTGGTCTGACAGTGTGCACAGCACTCTGTGAGACCAGCGATCTCACAGGTACTGCTGCAGGCTTTCTCAGCGCCTGCTCTCAGCAGGCACTGAGGAAGCCGCCTCCCTGCAGGACCCCGCGGCCATCCTGGATCCGGGGTCTTGCAGGGAGGAAGGCCTCAGAACAGCGCAATCATATCGCGCTGTTCTGAGGGTATCAGGAAGCACGCAGGGAGCCCCCTCCCTGCGCGATGCTCCCCTGTGTCCCCGGTACACCGCGATCATGTTTGATCGCGGTGTGCCAGGGGTTAATGTGCCGGGAGCGCATGTGACGTACTATTCCGTCCATGGGAATTAGGTCCAGGGTCACATGGACGGAATAGTACGTCGGATGGGATTCAGGGGTTAACAAGGGTAGCAAAAAACCCTTAACCAAGCTATCCCTTTTCCCCAGGGTCTAAGACCAACCCTTCCATTGGTCCACCTTCTTG
>JARQOD010003276.1:0-66909 GCA_033576555.1 Oophaga sylvatica | reverse complement strand
TAAAATTTTTTTTTTTATAAAAGATTTTAAATTTTGACTTGACTTTTTTGAAAAAATCCCCCATATTCATTTGTTGACTCCCAAAAATCTAAAGTAAAGGGGGCCTTTCACATGTATGGTGTATTTCAGCAGATTTTTATTGGGTTTATTTAAAAAATGCTCTACTTTTCCACTATTTCTGGGGAAATTTTTCCTAAAAAAAACCCAAATTTTGAAACCGTTAAAAACCCCAAATTTTTAAAATTTTAAAACTTGCAAGCGGGCGGGGATACCATCCACATATAATTATTATAACTCTCTAAAGTCCTTTGTACTTGTGGGATCCGCATGACATCAAATTTTTTATCTGCACCATCAGGGGGCATTCCTTAACAAATTGGGAAAATCGGGGGATAAACCCATTTGCGTTTTTTTTTTCCTAAAATTCTTACATTTTCCCACATTGACGCAATTAACTTTCCCTTACATTCAAATTTGATTTTTAACACACCAAAATTTAGAAAAATTATTATTTTAACAAAAACCTTTTTTAATTGCTTATTGGGGTTTTTCTAAATTTTATTTTCCCCAAAACATAGGGATTTTAATAATCATTAACTCAAACCACATTCCTTTTTTAATAACTCTACATTCATTTGAACCCAAACCCTTTTTAGTCAAGTTTTCCCCATATCCCCGTCGCACTTTAAAGCAAAAAAATGAACATAGCGGAAAAGCTTGAGCTCAATAATAAAATGGGGGGGCGCACCAGCTCCCAGCAGTACCCAAAATAGTTAAAAAAAAACAACATAAATAGAGTTATAGGGAAACCCCCGAGGAAAATTTACAATGAAACTAATCTTTTAAACCCAAATGTAATTAAAGTTTTTCACTGTCCAAAATGTTTGAGTCATCGTTTTTTTTTTGTTGGCTTTTGTCTTAATGAAAAGAAAGAAAGAAAAAAAAAAAGGAAAAACAAAAATGATCATGCAAGGAAGTTTTTTGGGGTTTGGATAGAGGGGGTAACGACAAAATTTTAAAAAAAAAAGAGAAAAATTTAAACCCGATGAAAGATTTTTGGGTTTAGAAGGGGGGTTTTTGGTCGAAAAGGGAAATTTTTTTGGTCACCTTTGGGGTAATTTTTTTTCAACTCTACAAAAAAAGGTAATCGGGTTTTTTAGGGGGAATTCTGAAATAAAATTTTTTTTTGCTTCTTGTGGTGCGGCCATTTTTTTTAAAAGGGGAAAAAAATTAAAAAATTTTTTTTCATGCGGGAAAATTCATATATTACAAAAAAAGGGGGGGGAATCAAATGCACCATTACTTTCCCTTTGGGTTTCCCGGGTTTTTTTATCAAAAAATTTTTAAAAAAAAAATTCCAGCAGGGAACACAAATTTTTTTTTTTTATTTTTTTTGTACCGGGAATTTGAAAGTGCTAAACCCTTATGGGAAAATTTTAATAATTATGGAATGGGGGATCACCGCAAGGAGTATTCGACCCCCTTTAAACCCAAAGGGGTAGGTGCCCCAAAAGCTTTAGGGTGCTCGTGACGAAGGGGGCCAACAAAGGGGGTTGATGGGACCCCCCAAACCCCCATTACACCTATCTGCCCATATTTCCGACTCTACTAAAAAACCCCCAAAGGGGGCCCGGGAAAATTTTTTCCCCGGACCCAAAAAAGGGGTTTTTGACAAATGTTTTGGGGCCCAAAAAGGGGCCCTGGCAGCAGTGTTTTGGGGAAGATTTCTTGAATGAACCTCCAGATACTCTGTGTCAACAGAGCACCGGGTTCCAAATTTAACCCCAAACGGGGAAAAGGGGGGCAAAGGGCGGCCCAAAAAAAATGCACTTTTTTGATTTTTAAAAAGGAAACCCTTTCCTTTTTAAATAGCCTTTAACTTTTTAACCCCAGAAAAATTAAAACATGGTTTTTTATTTACAAAATTGTTAGATGGGAAAGTTTGCTGACCCCCTTTATTGAAAAAAGGGGGTTGGGGGAGGAGGGCATGGGGAACTCTGTAAAGAAAAAAAAAAAAATCATTATCAAATAAAAATAATAATGATGCACATTGAAATTTAAGGGGAAAAAAAAAAAAATTAAGGTTTTTAAAAGTGGAATTTTTAAGGGCCCACCTCAAGAAGCCCTCTTAAAAATAATGTCTTGTTCACGGGGAATGGAAGGTGGTTAAAAAGGGAAATTTTATAAAAAAAATAAGGGGGTTTAAAAAATTTTTAACCCCATTTAAATGCCCATTTTCAAAACCCCCCCCCATAAGATTTTCCCCTTTTTACGTCATTGTTTATTTTTTCATTATTTTGTGCGTTTTTTCATAAAAATTTTTCCCAAATTTTTTTAACTTTTCCTGATAAAAGGACTTAGTTCGAAACTTGAAATTTTTTTACCATTTTTCGGTTTGCATTAAAAAACCTAAAATTTGAAATTTTTCTATCTACTACAAACAGGGGTAAAAAATTTAAACTTTTTTTAAAAAAAAATTTTTGAGAATTTTTGTAAAAAAAATTTTTTTCAAAACCAAATTTTTTTTGGGTTTTTTTAAAAAATTTTGTGAAACCCCAAAACTCCAATTTTTTGGACCCAGGCCCCGGAAAATTTAAAAAATAAACCATAACTTTCCCCCCCCCTTTTTCCCCCTTTTTCCCCCCTGCCCAATCTCAATAAACTCCTTTGGCTTTTTCTCGGGTTTTCAGACACTAAAGGGGTTTTCGTTGCATCCCCCCCAAAAAAAAAGGGATGGGGCACCCCAATACATTAAAAACTATTGTTATGGGGGGAGCACCAAAAAGAGAACCCCCCAAAAAGGGGGGAAAAGGGGGAAAAGGGGAAGGGGGCTCGGGGGGAAAAAATTTAACACGGGGAGGAAAATTTATGGAAGGGGTGGGGGAGGGGAATATAAGAAATTTTTTTTTTTACCCTTTCCCTTTGTTTTTCTTTCCCCAAATTTTTTTGAGGGAAAATTTTAATCCCCCCCCCCCTTAATTGAAAATTCTATCGATGGGGGCGAAACGTTTTGGGCCCCACGGGTTTTAAAAAAAAAAAAGGGTTTTTTAAATCCCCCTTTAGAATGGTTTTTGGGGAATAATACTAAAAATTTCCCTTTTCTTTTTTGGCAGCCCAATAAAAATAAAGGGGGGAAGGGGTTGGCTTTTGGGGAGAGTTACCATTGGAAGTGATGATTTTCGGAGCTTTTAAAACCTCTAAAAAAGGTTTTAAAAGGGCCTCTAGGCATTTTCGAGGGACCATTTTTGATGACAACCCTGCACTGAACCCGTTCTATAATGAAGCCCCAAAATTTTTTTGGGTATTTTTTCGAAAGATTAGGGGAAAATTGGCTTGGGTAATGACTTTTTCTTCCCTTCTCCCTCCAAAACTTAAAAAAGGAGAATGAACCCCTAATCAAAGTTGTCAGCATTTTCCCCGGAGTTTTTCCCTTTTTATTTTTTTCTAGGTCATGGCAAAGTTTTAGTCCCCCCCCCTTTTCCCCTTTTTCACAAACAAAAGCAGATGTTTTGTCTGGCAAAAAATATTGGAGCTTGCGCTAGGTCCTGCCTAAAACCTGCTGAAATAAATCAGTTGGATTTGTTTTCCTTTTTTCCCTTTTTGTAAAAACCCCCCTCTTTTTTTTCCCCAAACCCCTTTTTCGTTTTTTTTATTTTTCTAAAAATTTTGGCCTCCTTGAAGGGAAGAGTACGCGGGCCTAATTTTTGTTTTTAAAGGGTTCCCCCAAAACGACCATTCATAATGAAACTTTGGGGAAAGAAGCTTTTCCCACTAAATTTTTTTTCCCCTTTTTTTCCACGCGGGGGCCCCACCCCAATATTCAGATGTCCCCAAAACAAATTAAAGAGAAAAAAAAATTGCTTGAGTCCCCATATAAAACATAAAGATTTTTAATCTTTGTACCGTGTTCCCAGTTGAAAAAAAATTTTTTGGGGTTTTAGGCCCCCAAAGGGTTTTATACCTTTTAATGGAAAATAAAAAGAGGGGAAAAATTTTTTAAAAACTTTCGAACTATTCGGGGGTTTTTCACAGGCAAAGACTAATACAACATAAAGAATCACATTTTTTTAAAACAAAAAAAAAGCACAAAAAAAAGCAATAGGTAAGAAAGGGGGGGAAACAGAAAATCTTTTGGCAGAGGGGGGCATAAATTTTGGGAAACAGTCGGGTTTTTAAAATCTTGGTTCAAAACTTTAAACCAAAGGGCTTTTCCAGAAATATTTTTGGTTTAGTGTTCACTGTTCTTATTTTCTTTTTTGGGTCAGTTACGCCCTTTGTACTTAACCCCACCCGGTTGTAGTTGTGAGCGTGTGTCACTCCCCATCCTTCACTTTTTTTTTAAATTTGGGCTCCCCCTTTTAAAAAAAAAAAAAACAATTATTAGTGTGAGCGCCCATCCAACAACTTTTTGCAAACACTAAGAAGAAAAAGGGTTTTCAAGAAGTAAATTTTGTTTCGTGTCCTGTAGCTGTGGTTTTTTCATTTTGTGAGGAATTCGCCCAGTTTTACTTAAAAACCCTCCGGTTGTAGCCCTTGACGTGTTCACCCTCATCCTTCACTTTTTTTTCTCAAATTGGTGCTGCTCCTTTTAGGGGAAAAAAAAATTAATCTTTGTGTACGCGCTTCCACCGTAAAACTTGGTTGAAACACTATAGAATACACAAAGGGGTTTTTTCCAGAATGAATAGTTGTTTTCAGGTTCATGTACTGGAGTTTTTCATTTTGTGAGTGAATTTACCTTTTCCGTTTGTATTTCAACCACTCCCGGTTGTTTTTTGGGGGTGTCAGCCTCACCTTAAATTTTTTTCTCAAATTTGGGTGTGTCCTTTAAAAGTGGAAAAAAATTAAATTATTAGTGTCGCCTCATCCGTATAAATACTTGGTTTAAACACTATAGAAGTACAAAAGGGCTTTTACAGATGTAATATTGTGTTTCATGTTCACTGTAGTCTGTGAGGAATAACCACACTTAGGCCTTAACTTTTCTGACTTTCTTTATCATCTACCAAGATGAAGAAGTCAGGAGTAAGGCACGGGTCGTGGTCGAGGCCGTGGATTTGCAGCAGGGAGAGGACGTGGGATTCTGTGGCTGCTGCCCCACCCATGACACAGCATCCACCTTTTTTCCCCGTGAGCGTTCCTTTATGGCCACTTTTGTAGGAGCTCAGCGTACCCCCCTGCTGCGTGAAGAACAAATTGAAGCCGTTGTTGGTTGGATGGCTGCCAATGCATCGACTTCAATACCTTCCACCTCCTCTCAGGGACCACAGCACTGTTGAACAACCATCAGTCTCTTCACCGCTGCCAAATTGCCCAGGCAGTCAGAGAGCTCTGTACAGGAGCCAGCTGAGTCTCTGCTTCTGTTCTCAGAATCTGTTGGCTTGGAAACAGGGGCCCAGCCAAGCAGCATTCTGGAATGTGAAGAAGAGGCAGTATGCAGTGATGCGCAACAGCTGTGTCTCTCTGAATCTGAAGAGGCGGTGTGAGCCAGTGCCGATGGTCAGCACACCGCAGAACGCATCTGATGATGATGAGACTCAGTTGCCAGTTTCTGTTGAGCATGGTGCTGGCCAGACCACCCAACAACAGCAGGTGTTGGAAGAGGGTAGTGGTGGAGATGATGAGGTCCAAGACCCAACATGGCGTGAGGAACAGGAAGGTGGTGGGAGCAGCTCTGAGGAAGAGATTGCACCAACGGTCCAAACAGTAGGGAGAGGTAGGCTGCAGACTCGCTTGCCTGTAGCCTCCAGTTTGGCACCCGTTCGGAGCAGTTCTCTTACAACAGCCAAACCGGGCGCTCCCAGGACTTGCTCTGCGTGGTCCTTTTTTGATACAGTTGCAGATGAATTTGCTATGTAAAATGCAAGCTGTGTAATCAAAAAATTAAAAGAGGTAAAAGTGTCAGTAACCTTAATACAACAAATATGTGGAAACATGTGCGGTCAAAGCACTTTGTTGAGTTACAAAGACACACTAGGAGATGTAGGCCAACCTACAGCAGCACCTACATCTTCAGCTCCTGTTGGAGCCTCTTCCTCCAGTTCACACACAGCTGGTAAGGCTTCCTCAAAGGATCGCCATGGAAGAACCTCTGTCACTGTTGTCCAGAGACACAGTGTTATTCCACCCACAGCTGCAAGTTCCCTGTCACCTCACACACCCAGGCCACAAAACAGCCATCGGTAGCACAGGCATGGGATAAAAAAACGGCCATACTCGGCAAACCATCCACGAGCACAGGCTCTGAATGCTGGCATTGCAAAACTCCTGTCCCTTGAAATGCTGTCATTCAGGCTGGTGGAGACTGACAGTTTCCGTGAATTAATGGCATTGGCAGTCCCACAATACAATGTGCCCAGCCGATTTTATTTCAGCAGGCAAGCCGTCCCTGGTCTGCAAAAGCATGTTGAGGCAAAAATTAAACATGCGCTACTAAACGCCGTCAGTAGCAAGGTCCACCTGACCCCGATGCGTGGACCAGTACCCATGGCCAGGGACGATACCTTTTCACTCACTGCCCATTGGGTGAATGTTGTGGAGCCGGGTACAGATCTTGCGAGTTGGCGCTGTACTTGTTCTGCCAACTCCAAGGATTGCCGAATCAAGTCTGTCCACATTGACTCCTCCTCCTACTCCAGTTCCTCAGAATCATCGCTGCAGGAGCCGTCACGGTCTACCTCCACATGGATCCGTGGACGCTTACCTGATGCGACCGATATGAGCACAGCCGTGGCCAAACGGCAACAGGCCGTTCTGAAATTAATTCCCATGGGGAATCGAAGCCACACAGCGCAGGAGGTCTGGAATGCCATCAAGCAGGAGAGCGACGTGTGGTTTTTGCCAGCGAATCTCCAGCCAGGCTTGGTAGTGTGTGACAATGGCCGAAATCTGGTGGCAGCTCTGGGCCTTGGCAACCTCACTCACATACCATGTCTGGCACATGTGCTCAACTGGTCGTGCAGAGTTTTTTGAGGGACTATCCGGATCTTGATGCACTGCTGCACAAGGTCCGCCTAGAGTGCGCTCACTTGCGACGTTCCAGCATGGCCAGATCGCGCATTGCAGCTCTGCAACGCAGATTGCGCCTTCCTGAACATCGCATCATATGTGACGTATCCACCAGGTGGAATTCAACGTTACATATGTTGGAGCAGTTGTGTGAGCAGCAGCCAGCAGTTTATGGAGTATCAGCTGCATCAGGCGCAATCAACACGCAATTTGCGCCGTCCACACTTCACCATTAATGAGTGGGCCACTATGAAGGACATGTGCCACGTTTTGCGTGCGTTTGATGAGTCAACGCGGATGGCGAGTGCAGATGATGCACTAGTCAGCCTGACTGTCCCCCCTTATCTGCCTGCTTCAAAAAAACACTGCAAGCAATAAGGGATGAGGTTTTGGAAGAGGTGGAGGATGAGGAGTCACAAATTCCATCACCTTCTGGAAAGTCAGCGCAACGTGGTTCCTCACAAAGGGCTGGGCAGGGCTCACTTGTGAGGAGGATGAGGAGGAGGAGTCAATGGAGGAGGAAGACATCGCTCCAGAGGGAGGTACACAACGCTCTAGTCAGTATGTAGAGCGAGGGTGGGGTGATGCAGAGCAGGCAGAGATAACGCCTCTTGCAGAGGACAGCGTTTCTTTGCCAGTTGGGAGTCTGCAGCACATGGTTGATTTCATGCTGCAGTGCCTAAGAAACGACCGCCGCATCGCCCACATTCTCACGACGTCTGATATATTGGGTGTACACCCTCCTAGACCCTCGCTACCGGGACAACGTCAAAGCCTCATCACACCGTTGAACCGGGAGCGTAAAATGCGGGAGTACCAAGACACACTGGTGCAATCCCTAATGTTCTACCTTACTGCCGAGAGCACTGCTGCTGCTACTGCTTTACAAAGCAGCTCTGTGCGTCGAGGCAGTGTAGAGAGCTCTGCAACAAGAGGGAGCACACGCAGTGCCTCTGCACAGGGAAAGACCAGTATGTTAAAAATGTGGCAAAGTTTTTGTGGCAGCGCCACAAATGTCTACACCATCCGAGAGGGCTCCAGTCAGCGGGAGGCAACGTATCCGTCATGGTGACAGACTACTTGGCTTTGCCTCTCAGTGTACTCCCAGATGGCTCTTCCCCATTCAAGTTTTGGGTCTCTAAGCTGGATACATGGCCAGAGCTTAGCCAGTAATGCATTGGAGGTGCTGGCTTGCCCTGCTGCCAGTGTATTATCGGAGCGCGTCTTTAGTGCTGCAGGTGGTGTACTAACAGACCGTCGCATGCGACTATCCTCCGATAATGTAGACCGGCTTACTTTTTCTGAAAATGAACAAGGCATGGATCTCGCCAGAATTTGTCTGTCCGTTTTCAGATTAAATAACTGGTTCGCAACGTTATCCATGTCTCCTGTTATGTTCATCTTTCTACCACCTGAACTCTACTCCCTGGGCTCCAACACTGCCAGTTGCTGCTCAGAAGTGTCGTGTCCACAGAACAAAACACAAGCTCTACTGTTAGTGGGGTTCAGTAACGCCAGCTGTTCCCCTGCTGTGTGAACGGCAAGAAGTCTCCTCTTCCCGACACATGGACAGAAAAACACATGACCAACATGCTCCAAATAGGGAAGAGCCGTCACCCTGCTTGTTATGCTGAAAACATGAAATTGTGAAGTTTTGCAGGCCTAGAATGATACATTTTTATGACAAATATGGACAAATAATAATTTGTCATCACAGCGCATATCTGCACATGTCTATTAGAAATGGTAACAAAAAATAAAACATAGTCTACTCTTCACATTTTGAAATTAATGCATAAAAGTACATTTCAGACTTATGAATTAATGCTTTTTAAGGAACTTTATCTGTACCTGTAAGATAATGCAGTCAATGGATGTACGAATCATTAAATCCTCATCATCATCATCACGAGTTTTATTTATGACAGACATTATAAAATACACATACTGATGCCAACTGAACTTCAAACACCATATATGAAATGGCCAGCATGTAAACATGGTAATAATGTCCAATAATAAATTATTACATCTAGAAAGTGCATCATGCATACTGACAATAGGTAGTTATACCTGCAAGTGCTGTTGAAACAACCACAAGAGATATAAATTAATACTGGTATATAGGTATCACAGTGCATAGTTACTCATGGACAATGTTGATGTAATACTGTATCTCAATTAAGTCAGCGTCAACCATTAGGCTTGTTAGTCTTGTACATTGTTAAAGAGGGAACGTAATTTTTTTGTTTGTCATAGGTGGAGTATTACACATTAAATTATTACTGCTGTATTTTTTTTTGCGTCCCTAGTGCGCAATAACGCAGCCTAACCTCACATTTGATAGTCAGCTAATTGCCACACGCTACCCTACCCTACGCGTGACAGTAGGAAGGTAGTGTTGACGGATAAAGCTTTGCGCAACCAGACATTCTTTTACCCTCTTCAACACTCTACAAGCAAAAAATGCATGATTTCAGCCGCAGACTTTATTGACGTACAGTATAACATCGGCATTACCCATCAGAGGCTGTCCACTGTCTGATACAGACATAGAATATACCTTTGCTATCCGTAGCCTTTGTTTCACCTACACTTGCAGGCACACACTTAAATTGTGACAAACAATGCCTAATGTTTTTTTAAATGGTTATTTTTTATTGTACATTATTGTGTCATCAATCACATTGATGAGTCCGTGCTGGACATGTCATACATGCTATAGAAAGTTACGATTTTATGAACTTAAATAATTGAAATGTCTGTGACTGTCACATAAAATTTGCGATGATGATGATGAGTGACTATTACAAAATCCATTGTCTTCACTATGTTATGGTTTAACATAGCGTTCCTTAAGCATTATTCATAAAAAAAAAATGGACTTTTATTCTTAAATTTACAACACTATATTTTGTTACCAATTTTTTGGGTGTTGTGTTGTTCCATTTATTTTTGGCATGTGCATATATGCGTTTATATTTGTATTTTCTTTATTTTTCCTTCTTGAAATTAGAAAACATGTGTATCTTTGTACCGTGTTAGCCAGTAGATAGAAAAATATTTAGACTTCAGAGTCAGCAGTGGTTGATACCTTTTAATGGATAACTGAAAAGATGGAAACAAATTGCAAGCTTTCAAGGCTACTCACGTCTCTTCATCAGGGAAAGACTAACTAAAAAAATTAAGCATCACATATTTCTATACACAACAGGACACAGGAATAGTGCAATAGGTAAGACAAGTAAGTGACGTGTATCAGAACTGTCATTATCTCACAGGGATGAACATAAATATTGGAACAGTTCCTAGAAAGTTTGATTGCCCTCTCATTGGCGTATTTTTTGGGGTTTTCATGACCCTGGAAGGGCATAGACGCAGATTCCTTAATTGATATAGAATGACATAATCCATGTGATCTATTCATTCCATCACTAACAGTGTCAAAGGTCATGATGAGCTTATATTCTGAAACCTTTGTACGTTTCTCATATTTGAAGTTATATTTTAATACCAGTAATTCCATATCCATGATGCTATGACCGGGCATACAAAAGTCTTTTGCCACAGGTAAATTCATTAATTTATCTGTGATTGTGTGGCGCTGATAATTCATCCTTGTTCTCCTTTTTGTTGCTGGTCTCCCTCACTTGTCCCTCCCTCACTTGTCTTAGCTATTCCTGTGTCCTGTTGTGTGTAGAAATATGTGATTCTTCATTTTTGGCTTTACTCTTAGCCTGATGAAGACACCTGAGTAGTCTCGAAAGCTTTGAATTTGTTACCATATTTTCAGTTAGCCATTAAACGTTATCAACCACAGAGGACTGTCAAGTATAAATATTTTTCTATTCTTGTAATTGAAATTTATCATTTATTGTCGTAGTAAAACTTCATTTATTCTTGATTGAAGTACATACATTTGCAATGGCCACGTAACAAGGCAATAACTCAATATTTTGTGCCTACACCCTCCTTGACCCTGGGCTTCAACAGCGCCAGTTGCTGCTCAGAAGTGTTAGATGCACAGATGAAAACAATCGCTGATGTTTGTGGGGTTCAGTAACGCCTGCTGTTCCCCTGTTGTGTGTCTGGCAAAAATTACTGCTGCTAACTACAACTTCAACTTCAAACGTCTCATACTAGGCCTCTGCCTACACCCTCCTTGACCCTGGGCTTCAACAGCGCTAGTTGCTGCTCAGAAGTGTTAGATGCACAGATGAAAACAATCGCTGATGTGTTTGTGGGGTTCAGTAACGCCTGCTGTTCCCCTGCTGTGTGTCTGGCAAAAATTACTGCTGCTAACTACAACTTCAACTTCAAACGTCTCATACTAGGCCTCTGCCTACACCCTCCTTGACCCTGGGCTTCAACAGCGCTAGTTGCTGCTCAGAAGTGTTAGATGCACAGATGAAAACAATCGCTGATGTGTTTGTGGGGTTCAGTAACGCCTGCTGTTCCCCTGCTGTGTGTCCGGCAAAAATTACTGCTAGCTACCTAATCATGGTGAAAAAAACATGACATCTCAAAGTGTGTAGTGCTACACATAGATATGAGGCTACACCATGATTTCTAAGCTGTAAACATTTGAAACGTCAACTTTCAAACCATAAAATGATTTGTCTTTGTCACAAATCTGTAACAAAATAATTGTGACATATTATTACAGATATGCACATGTCGAAAACAAATGCAAACACAAAAGCCTACTTATGCTATAGGATACTGATGGTCAACCTTGTCACTCCATAGCTTAGACAAATCCAACTCACATCATGATGACTCAAATACTGCAATGTTGGAAGTGCATAATGTGGGTTGAACTTTGACAACTGCTGCAGTGCGAAGGTTATACTTCAGTGTTCTTGCCTTTGAAATAAAAGCATACAAGTAAATATAATATCCAATGTTGATTAAGGGACGTGATGTACACCTGTAATATTGTGCAAACAATGCATGTAGGAATAGTCCTCTTCAACATTACTTATATTTGTGTCATTTTAAAAAATACATATTTGATTAGAAAGTTAACAGCCCATATCATAAAGGTCCTTCATGTAAACATGATAATCGCTAACAAAAATCATGCATTACCTTGGTAAAGTCAATAGTGCATAGTCACAATAGCAAAATATATACCTGTAAGTGGTGCTGAAAGAACGACAACTGATAGAATAGGTGAATGATATCTATTTATCAGACTGAATAGCGACACCTGTACAATGTCGATATAATACTGTACCTTAACAAAACAGCTGTGTCCCCACCTCACACGCATTTTTTCTTGTAGCTTGTTTATGTAATAGGGCACATGCGTGTATGTTTCATCATAGGTGCATGTTTACTGAGTAAAGCAGTCATGACAACGCCTTTGTGTTGTCGGTACGCTTGCGATGATGAACGATGCGCACCGTGAATGTTAGTCTGCGTCATAAGACGCACAGACGCTCCAATACCCAACGCGTCACAGCAGGAAGCCAGTCTGTGCGTCCAAACAAAGGCGCAAGCATACATGCACGTACCCTTTTATAAAGCTATATTAAAAAAAAAAGGATGTAGTAGTAACGCACACTTTATTGAGGTACAGTATTACATCGCCATTCACCATCTGTGGCTATGCAGTGTCATCTATATATACCTTATCTATCCGTTGTCATGCTTGCAAGTCCACAGTCAGGCATAAATAGCTGTTTTCACTATGCACTTTTTAAAGGTTTTTTTTGTTAATATAAATGATTGCCACATATTATCAGTATTACATGATGGAAATTTTAGATATTTTTAAAAACTTTTTAGTGATATTATTCAGCAAATGAAAATGGTGTACATACTGTTACTTATCCATCATTAATGGATTCTGATATGTACTTGTATGCTTTTATTTAAAACCGTATAGCAGATTATTTAACCGATTTTTATTGTGGTTTGCATTGCTTTTCAACATGTTAATGTATGCGTTTATGTTTGTCAATTATTAATTTACATATATTTTTTAAAGTAAAATCATCATCTTATGGTACTAAAGGTTATATTTCTCTTGTTTGGAGTATAGACATTTTTAATTGACACGTAACAAGGAAAATACTTGATCTAGTATTTAAACATCCTCCTTGACCCTGGGCTCCAACACCGCCAGTTGTTGCTTGGAAGTGCTGTTAGCACAGTCTACACTTGCTCCTGTGTTACTGGGGTTCAGTAACGTCAGCTGTTCCCCTGCTGTGTGAACGGCAAACAGTCCTGCTGCCTCCACCCTGTTCTCTTCTCATCCCTGGGTTACAACACCGCCAGTTGTTTTCTCGGAAGTGCTGTTAGCACAGTCTACACTTGCTCCTGTGTTACTGGGGTTCAGTAATGTCAGCTGTTCCCCTGCTGTGTGAACGGCAAAAAGTCCTGCTGCCTCCACCATGTTCTCTTCTCATCCCTGGGTTACAACACCGCCAGTTGTTTCTCGGAAGTGCTGTTAGCACAGTCTACACTTGCTCCCGTGTTACTGGGGTTCAGTAATGTCAGCTGTTCCCCTGCTGTTTTGAACGGCAAACAGTCCTGCTGCCTCCACCCTGTTCTCTTCTCATCCCTGGTTACAACACCGCCAGTTGTTTCTCGGAAGTGCTGTTAGCACAGTCTACACTTGCTCCTGTGTTACTGGGGTTCAGTAATGTCAGCTGTTCCCCTGCTGTGTGAACGGCAAAAAGTCCTGCTGCCTCCACCATGTTCTCTCTCATCCCTGGGTTACAACACCGCCAGTTGTTTCTCGGAAGTGCTGTTAGCACAGTCTACACTTGCTCCCGTGTTACTGGGTTCAGTAATGTCAGCTGTTCCCCTGCTGTGTGAACGGCAAACAGTCCTGCTGCCTCCACCCTGTTCTCTTCTCATCCCTGGGTTACAACACGCCAGTTGTTTCTCGGAAGTGCTGTTAGCACAGTCTACACTTGCTCCTGTGTTACTGGGGTTCAGTAATGTCAGCTGTTCCCCTGCTGTGTGAACGGCAAAAAGTCCTCCTGCCTCCACCATGTTCTCTTCTCATCCCTGGGTTACAACACCGCCAGTTGTTTCTCGGAAGTGCTGTTAGCACAGTCTACACTTGCTCCTGTGTTACTGGGGTTCAGTAATGTCAGCTGTTCCCCTGCTGTGTGAACGGCAAACAATCCTGCTGCCTCCACCATGTTCTCTTCTCATCCCTGTTCTCTTCTTATCCCTGGGTTACAACACCGCCAGTTGTTTCTCGGAAGTGCTGTTAGCACAGTCTACACTTGCTCCTGTGTTACTGGGGTTCAGTAATGTCAGCTGTTCCCCTGCTGTGTGAACGGCAAAAAGTCCTGCTGCCTCCACCATGTTCTCTTCTCATCCCTGGGTTACAACACCGCCAGTTGTTTCTCGGAAGTGCTGTTAGCACAGTCTACACTTGCTCCTGTGTTACTGGGGTTCAGTAATGTCAGCTGTTCCCCTGCTGTGTGAACGGCAAACAATCCTGCTGCCTCCACCATGTTCTTTCTCATCCCTGTTCTCTCTTATCCCTGGGTTACAACACCGCCAGTTGTTTCTCGGAAGTGCTGTTAGCACAGTCTACACTTGCTCCTGTGTTACTGGGGTTCAGTAATGTCAGCTGTTCCCCTGCTGTGTGAACGGCAAAAAGTCCTGCTGCCTCCACCATGTTCTCTTCTCATCCCTGGGTTACAACACCGCCAGTTGTTTTCTCGGAAGTGCTGTTAGCACAGTCTACACTTGCTCCCGTGTTACTGGGGTTCAGTAATGTCAGCTGTTCCCCTGCTGTGTGAACGGCAAACAGTCCTGCTGCCTCCACCCTGTTCTCTTCTCATCCCTGGGTTACAACACCGCCAGTTGTTTCTCGGAAGTGCTGTTAGCACAGTCTACACTTGCTCCTGTGTTACTGGGGTTCAGTAATGTCAGCTGTTCCCCTGCTGTGTGAACGGCAAAAAGTCCTGCTGCCTCCACCATGTTCTCTTCTCATCCCTGGGTTACAACACCGCCAGTTGTTTCTCGGAAGTGCTGTTAGCACAGTCTACACTTGCTCCTGTGTTACTGGGGTTCAGTAATGTCAGCTGTTCCCCTGCTGTGTGAACGGCAAAAAGTCCTGCTGCCTCCACCATGTTCTCTTCTCATCCCTGGGTTACAACACCGCCAGTTGTTTCTCGGAAGTGCTGTTAGCACAGTCTACACTTGCTCCTGTGTTACTGGGGTTCAGTAATGTCAGCTGTTCCCCTGCTGTGTGAACGGCAAAAAGTCCTGCTGCCTCCACCATGTTCTCTTCTCATCCCTGGGTTACAACACCGCCAGTTGTTTCTCGGAAGTGCTGTTAGCACAGTCTACACTTGCTCCTGTGTTACTGGGGTTCAGTAATGTCAGCTGTTCCCCTGCTGTGTGAACGGCAAAAAGTCCTGCTGCCTCCACCATGTTCTCTTCTCATCCCTGGGTTACAACACCGCCAGTTGTTTCTCGGAAGTGCTGTTAGCACAGTCTACACTTGCTCCTGTGTTACTGGGGTTCAGTAATGTCAGCTGTTCCCCTGCTGTGTGAACGGCAAACAATCCTGCTGCCTCCACCATGTTCTCTTCTCATCCCTGTTCTCTTCTTATCCCTGGGTTACAACACCGCCAGTTGTTTCTCGGAAGTGCTGTTAGCACAGTCTACACTTGCTCCTGTGTTACTGGGGTTCAGTAATGTCAGCTGTTCCCCTGCTGTGTGAACGGCAAAAAGTCCTGCTGCCTCCACCATGTTCTCTTCTCATCCCTGGGTTACAAACACCGCCAGTTGTTTCTCTGGAAGTGCTGTTAGCACAGTCTACACTTGCTCCCGTGTTACTGGGTTCAGTAATGTCAGCTGTTCCCCTGCTGTGTGAACGGCAAACGTCCTGCTGCCTCAACTAAAATTTCCATGGGTACCTTCTGCTACCCATCCGGGTTCCAGTACCGTCAGCTGGTTCTCCGCAGTGCCTTTGGCCTAGGTGCCTCCATGTCGTATCCGAGTTCCAGCAACGTCTGCTGGTCCTTGGTAGTGCTTTGGAGCACAGGTACCTCCTGCTTAGTAACCCTGTCCCAGTAACGTCAGCTGGTCCTCGGTTGTGCCATTGGCTCTTTCCTTCTGCTGACCCTCCGGGTTCCAGCACAGTCAGCTGGTCCTCGTTACTTTCATTGGCTCTTGTACCTTCTGCTACCCATCCGGGTTCCAGTACCGTCAGCTGGTTCTCCGCAGTGCCTTTGGCCTAGGTGCCTCCATGTCGGTATCCGAGTTCCAGCAACGTCTGCTGGTCCTTGGTAGTGCTTTGGAGCACAGGTACCTCCTGCTTAGTAACCCTGTCCCAGTAACGTCAGCTGGTCCTCGGTTGTGCCATTGGCTCTTTTCCTTCTGCTGACCCTCCGGGTTCCAGCACAGTCAGCTGGTCCTCGTTACTTCCATTGGCTTTTGTACCATCACCAACAGGACAAAGAAGGTTAAGACAAACTACAAGATACAGAACAAGAGACAGAAGAACAATAAGCAGAAGATCAAAAAGCAGAAGAACATTAAGTATAAGACCAAAATGAAGAGCAAAATATATGCTCTAAATTCTAAGCAGAAGAAGACTAAGCAGTGTATGGGGGTGAGTCCGTTCCTCCTCGTGGTGCCCCTGGAAAATGCCTGATGCTGCTGCAGGCTAAACTGAACGCGGACAAATACTGTTGTAATTAAAATCTTTCGTGACAGCAAGAACGGAAGGATGAAAATTCAGAGTTTTACAGATTACAAGTACAGGAATGTCTGTCACAAATAAGAATATGATGAAAAGGATGAATAGGAAGAAGATGAAGAAGTAGAATATGAAGAATAATAACTGTTTAATAAGAACAATATAAGTAATGTTAACAAAAAGATGAATAGCAAGAAGTTTTAGAAGATTAAGAAGGTGAAGATGAAGAATAATTTGATGAGAAAGATGATGCTGCTGAAAATTATGAAGGAGAAAGTGTGTGAAAAGTTAAAAAGGTGAAGACCATGGAAGTTGTGAAACAGACATATTTGACAAAATAGAAAAAAGGTTAACAACATTGTCAATTTGTTCGTCAATCCGAACGTATTTCCTAAAAAATAAAATTAATGCTATTCCATTGGATTGGGTCAAACATCTATGCCTTTAATGTCTCCTCAACCTCCCCCAATACATTCTACATTACTCTTTCTTGTTTTCCTTCATGTACAATTAACCAACAAGGCAAGAATGGGTTTTTTTTTAATTTCGATATTTTGTTCCCATAGACTTACATGGGACTTCCGGTATCGGTATCGGGTATCGCCGATATTTTAGTGATATCGGCGATACCATTCCGATTCCGATACTTTAGGATATCGGAAAGTATCGCTCAACTCTAGTGGCGATGAGAATTCATCCTTGTTCTCAGTTTTTGCCCGGTCTCCCCCACATACAGACCCCCAGTTGGACATTTAGTACATATAATTAGGTACACCACATTAGATGTGATGCAGCTGAAAGTACCTGGTATCTTGTAGTCCCGATGGGAGTTGGGGATCTTTATCTTGTCCGTGGTCATTATAAATGGACAAGTTTTGCATTTCTTCTTGCTGCAAGGAGAGGTTCCTGCAGCTGTTGGGGAGGACAGGGAACTTCTGACAATGATGCTTCTTAGATTTGGGGGCTGCCTAAAACACAGTAGAGGGGGATCTGGAAATATGGATTGTAATCGGGCATCTTTTTGTAGTAAAGGTTGTAGTTTCCGTGCAGCTCCCCTTAGTACCTCCAGATTTGGATTGTAGGTGACCACTAGAGGCACCCGGTTATTTTCTTCTTTAGCTTTGTAATGTAGCAGGTGATTCCTTGATATTCTGGTGGCTCTTGTAATTTGGTTTTCAATTGTTCTTGGATGGTAGCCCTGATTTAAAAAGGTCTTTCTAAGGCGACCAAGGTGTTCATCTCTATCCATGGGGTTGTAACATATACGGTTGTATCTGATGGCTTGGCTGTAGACAATAGAGTTTTTATGTGTTTTGGATGGAAACTGTCCCATTTAAGGTATGTTGGACGGTCGATTGGCTTCTGATACAAGGATGTCTCTATTTCATTGTTCTTTAGCTTAATGATGGTGTCCAAAAAGTTAATTTCAGTGCTGGAGTAGTTGAGTGTTAAGTTGATGGTGGGATGAAATTGATTGAACTGTTCATGGAACGTCTTCAGCTGTTGCTCAGACTCCGTCCAGATGATTAAGATATCATCAATGTAGCGGTAGTAGGCCCGAGGCCTGATGGCACATGAGGACAGAAAGTCGCTTTCAAGCTTGGCCATGAAAAGATTTGCATATTGAGGAGCCATTTTACTTCCCATAGCTGTGCCAGTCTCCTGTAAATAGATCTTGTTGTCAAATTCAAAGTAATTGTGGGTGAGGATAAATTTTGTGAGTTTCACCACAGAATCCGCATCATTCGCGGTGTTTTTCATGAAGTCTTTGCAGGCATTTAATCCATCCTGGTGTGGGATATTAGAGTACAAGGATTCCACATCCATGGTGGCCAGGATGGTTCCTTCTGGTAGAGGACCTATTGCTGCTAGTTTATTCAGTAGGTCAGTTGTGTCCTGAATGTAGCTGGGTGTATCCTTTACCAGGGTTTAAGAATGCCCTCTACCCATCCAGATACCTGCTCAGTTATGGTGTCCACACATGAAATAATCGGCCTCCCTGGATTTCCGGCTTTGTGGATTTTGGGAAGCATGTAGAACGTCCCTGTTCTTGGACTCTCTGGTATCAGGTCATCGGCTCTTATGGATTTGTCAGACAGACAAGATACCAACTTGCTTAGTTCCTTGTAATAGTCCTGTGTAGGGTCCGACTCCAGTTTTCTGTAGTAGCGTGTGTCCGTAAGTTGTCTGTTTGCTTCCTTCATATAGTCTGATGTGTTCATCATGACTATTGCACCTCCCTTGTCTGCAGGTTTAATGAAGATTTCTTTGTTGGTTTTCAGAGACTGTATAGCCTTTCTCTCCTGGGCACTGATGTTGGATGCTTGTCTCCTGTTGGTGTCTATGATGGTGGATTTTATCAAATATCTGAATGAGTCTATATATTTATCCAAATGAGGGTTGCGTCCAGGAGGAGGTGTCCAGTCTGACCTCTTCTTGGTTGTTGGGATACCTTTTCCTTCAGTCCGAGTGTTTTCTGAATCTTCTGTATCATTGAAGTATTCCCTCAGGCGCAGTCTCCTGAAAAAATGTTCCATATCACTGCAGAGTTCAGTTTTATCCAGGGCCTTAGTGGGACAAAATGAGAGTCCTCTAGAAAGCACGGCCAGTTCCACCTTGTTGGGTTTGTAATCCGAGAGATTGATGACACAGTTAGATGCTTTTGTGTCTGGAATGGAGTGGTTGTCAGAGTTGTCAGGTTTTGGCTTTGTTTTGGATCTGTTTGTATAGAGTCCGGAATTGAGACGCAATCTGTGTAGTTTCTTTTCCTTGTTTTGAATCAGAAAGGTCCGTAGTTTGTTGTAGTATTGTTGTAATTTTTGTTCTGTGGTTTCTGTAAGTGTTTTCCTTAGGCTTTCAAATTGCCCTTGGACTTTACTCCTTATGCTGTAGCAGACATGCAAAAGATGGTTCCTAAGTCTCTCAGACGTCCTGTGACAAAGGTTTTTTGCATAATGGGTATTGTAGGTGTTAAGAATTGGGTTTGTAATCCAGAGTCCTTTGGGAATTAAATTCTCCTTTTTGCATTTAGATAAGAAAAAAATATCGCTGTCCATTTGTGCACGTTTCTTCAGAAGTGGTTTTAGTTCCATAAAGATGCGGTACATTCTGGTATCCTCCATTTTGATACAGTAAAGATGTATATCTTTGTACCGTGTTAGCCAGTAGATAGAAAAATATTTAGAGTTGAGAGTCCTCAGTGGTTGATACCTTTTAATGGCTAACTGAAAAGATGGTAACAAATTGCAAGCTTTCGAGACTACTCAGGTCTCTTCATCAGGCAAAGACTAATACAACATATGAAGAATCACATATTTATACACAAAACAGCACAGAAAAAATGCAATAGGTAAGACAAGTGACGTGAATTAGAATAGTCATTTTGGCAGAGGGATGAGCATAAATATTGGAACAGTTCATAGATAAGGAGTGTGAAAGTTTTATTACCCTCTGATTGGGGTCTGGTAATGTTTTGTGATGTTTTCACAGGGTATTAGGAGTAAATTCCTTAATTGATGTAATAGGCCATAAATCCATGTGATAGGTTCATTCCAGCATTAAGAGTGTCAAAGGTCACCATCAATTTGTATTCCCAAATTCTTCTTTGTCTCAGAGATGTGAAACTGCTTCTCAGTACAAGTATTTTCATATCTGACATGCTATGATCAGGGGAGCAAAAATGTTTTGCCACAGGTAGATCCATTCTTTTTTCTCTTATTGTGTGGCGATGAGAATTCATCCTTGTTCTCAGTTTTTGCCCGGTCTCCCCCACATACAGACCCCCAGTTGGACATTTAGTACATATAATTAGGTACACCACATTAGATGTGATGCAGCTGAAAGTACCTGGTATCTTGTAGTCCCGATGGGAGTTGGGGATCTTTATCTTGTCCGTGGTCATTATAAATGGAGAAGTTTTGCATTTCTTCTTGTTGCAAGAGAGGTTCCTGCAGCTGTTGGGGAGGACAGGGAACTTCTGACAATGATGCTTCTTAGATTTGGGGGCTGCCTAAAACACAGTAGAGGGGGATCTGGAAATATGGATTGTAATCGGGCATCTTTTTGTAGTAAAGGTTGTAGTTTCCATGCAGCTCCCCTTAGTACCTCCAGATTTGGATTGTAGGTGACCACTAGAGGCACCCGGTTATTTTCTTCTTTAGCTTTGTAATGTAGCAGGTGATTCCTTGATATTCTGGTGGCTCTTGTAATTTGGTTTTCAATTGTTCTTGGATGGTAGCCCTGATTTAAAAAGGTCTTTCTAAGGCGACCAAGGTGTTCATCTCTATCTATGGGGTTGGAAATATACGGTTGTATCTGATGGCTTGGCTGTAGACAATAGAGTTTTTTATGTGTTTTGGATGGAAACTGTCCCATTTAAGGTATGTTGGACGGTCGATTGGCTTCTGATACAAGGATGTCTCTATTTCATTGTTCTTTAGCTTAATGATGGTGTCCAAAAAGTTAATTTCAGTGCTGGAGTAGTTGAGTGTTAAGTTGATGGTGGGATGAAATTGATTGAACTGTTCATGGAACGTCTTTAGCTGTTGCTCAGACTCCGTCCAGATGATTAAGATATCATCAATGTAGCGGTAGTAGGCCTGAGGCCTGATGGCACATGAGGACAGAAAGTCGCTTTCAAGCTTGGCCATGAAAAGATTTGCATATTGAGGAGCCATTTTACTTCCCATAGCTGTGCCAGTCTCCTGTAAATAGATCTTGTTGTCAAATTCAAAGTAATTGTGGGTGAGGATAAATTTTGTGAGTTTCACCACAGAATCCGCATCATTCACGGTGTTTTTCATGAAGTCTTTGCAGGCATTTAATCCATCCTGGTGTGGGATATTAGAGTACAAGGATTCCACATCCATGGTGGCCAGGATGGTTCCTTCTGGTAGAGGACCTATTGCTGCTAGTTTATTCAGTAGGTCAGTTGTGTCCTGAATGTAGCTGGGTGTATCCTTTACCAGGGGTTTAAGAATGCCCTCTACCCATCCAGATACCTGCTCAGTTATGGTGTCCACACATGAAATAATCGGCCTCCCTGGATTTCCGGCTTTGTGGATTTTGGGAAGCATGTAGAACGTCCCTGTTCTTGGACTCTCTGGTATCAGGTCATCGGCTCTTATGGATTTGTCAGACAGACAAGATACCAACTTGCTTAGTTCCTTGTAATAGTCCTGTGTAGGGTCCGACTCCAGTTTTCTGTAGTAGCGTGTGTCCGTAAGTTGTCTGTTTGCTTCCTTCATATAGTCTGATGTGTTCATCATGACTATTGCACCTCCCTTGTCTGCAGGTTTAATGAAGATTTCTTTGTTGGTTTTCAGAGACTGTATAGCCTTTCTCTCCTGGGCACTGATGTTGGATGCTTGTCTCCTGTTGGTGTCTATGATGGTGGATTTTATCAAATATCTGAATGAGTCTATATATTTATCCAAATGAGGGTTGCGTCCAGGAGGAGGTGTCCAGTCTGACCTCTTCTTGGTTGTTGGGATACCTTTTCCTTCAGTCCGAGTGTTTTCTGAATCTTCTGTATCATTGAAGTATTCCCTCAGGCGCAGTCTCCTGAAAAAATGTTCCATATCACTGCAGAGTTCAGTTTTATCCAGGGCCTTAGTGGGACAAAATGAGAGTCCTCTAGAAAGCACGGCCAGTTCCACCTTGTTGGGTTTGTAATCCGAGAGATTGATGACACAGTTAGATGCTTTTGTGTCTGGAATGGAGTGGTTGTCAGAGTTGTCAGGTTTTGGCTTTGTTTTGGATCTGTTTGTATAGAGTCCGGAATTGAGACGCAATCTGTGTAGTTTCTTTTCTTTGTTATGAATCAGAAAGGTCCGTAGTTTGTTGTAGTATTGTTGTAATTTTGTTCTGTGGTTTCTGTAAGTGTTTTCCTTAGGCTTCAAATTGCCCTTGGACTTTACTCCTTATGCTGTAGCAGACATGCAAAAGATGTTCCTAAGTTCTCAGACGTCCTATGAAAAGGTTTTTTGCATAATGGGTATTGTAGGTGTGAAGAATTGGGTTTGTAATCCAGAGTCCTTTGGAATAAATTTCCTTTTTGCATTTAGAAGAAAAAAATATCGCTGTCCATTTGCACGTTTCTTCAGAAGTGTTTTAGTTCCATAAAGATGCGGTACATTCTGGTATCCTCATTTTGATACAGTAAAGATGTATATCTTTGTACCGTTTAGCCAGTAGATAGAAAAATTTTAGAGTTGAGAGTCTCAGTGGTTGATACCTTTAATGGCTACTGAAAGATGGTAACAAATTGCAAGCTTTCGAGACTACTCAGGTCTCTTCATCAGGCAAAGACTAATACAACATATGAAGAATCACATATTTATACACAAAACAGCACAGAAAAAATGCAATAGGTAAGACAAGTGATGTGCTGTTTTGTGTATAAATATGTGATTCTTCATATGTTGTATTAGTCTTGCCTGATGAAGAGACCTGAGTAGTCTCGAAAGCTTGCAATTTGTTACATCTTTTCAGTTAGCCATTAAAAGGTATCAACCACTGAGGACTCTCAACTCTAAATATTTTTCCCATATAGAACACTCAGTCATGAGGGATCTTTGCTCTCCTTACTATTCAGAAGGAACAGTAGCATTGATGACATCATGCAGTGTAGCTGTGAATCCAGCTCTGGGGCGAGATAAAACTCCAGAAATCAGCAGCATTATTTTCTGTGCTGCATTTTGCCTGTTCTTTTTTACTGCTTCTTATTTACCTCTCCATACACTTTTATTGGCAGCCAGCAGTTGGCTTTTAGCTGTATTTCAGGGTGAATGATGAGTTCTGTAGGTAAGGATAGTACAAGTGGCTCATAAGTGAAAGCACAGCTGTCTGATAAAATATATTAGAAAATGACTAGTTTATTTATGCAAAGTTTGTACAAATCACACTGACCATTTACGTTTATGAACAGTAACTGTACAGAGACTATAGGAAAGTGACAGTGAACCACCCCTGTTGGACTACAATTTGGGCCACCAGCTGAGACTCTGAAGATAGTTGTTGAGTTTTGTAAAATGGAGGCTCTGGTGGAAGTAGCTTCCTGAGTGGATACTTTCATGTTACCGTTTTTCCTGATTTCTGTAGTGCGACTAATCGGTTTATAACTACTGCTCAGCCTACATAGAAATACTACCAGATTCTTATGCTATCTTGACTCTGACAGCCAAAAGTGCTTAACATCTAAGTATGGTACCCCACTGTGTAGAGAAATTACCAGCCTGTTATTAACAGTAACGTTGTAGTGCGGTGCGTCAACCTGGGAAAAGATAGTCTCACCCTCTCTCAAGAGTGAAGTGGCTCAGGTCCTGGGAATTGTGGAAGAAGTGGTGCAACCTGAGGCCGTGCAATTGGCAGTAATGCAATAATGCCTGGACCCTAGCTGTTACAATAGAACACTCGTCTGGAAGCACAAAGGAGGGTCATCGGATCTTGGAGCAGATGCAGGCTGAATTGACGGGACTCTCACCTCAGCAGTTGCAACAGGTGGAAGCTGTGTTGGAGCATTACCAAGAGGTCTTTGCCCGCCATGAAGATGACTTCAGGTGCAGTCAGGCTATCACCCATGAAAATCCCATGGGGTGTGCTGCAACAGTTCGGGAAAGATATCGGCAGATACCTCCTCCGATGTATAAAGAAGTGAAGGAGATGCTAGCTCACATGCTGCAGAGCGGAATAATACGGGAAAGTCAGAGTCTGTGGGCGTCTCCCATTGTTTTAGTTAGAAAAAAGTACAGAACCCTGCGCTTCTAGATCGATTACAGATGACTGAATGCTTGCACAGTGCGGGACTCCTATCCATTGCCTAGAATTGAGGAGTCCCTGTCTGCCTTGGGAAAGGCAAAGTACTTTTCGTCCCTGGATCTCGCCAGCGGATATTGGAAGACGGTGTTCATATTGCCCATGGGACTGTTTGAGTTTAATAGGATGCCCTTTGGCCTGACCAACACCCCTGGGACGTTCCAGTGTTCATGGAGATACCTGGGGGACTTGAATTTCGAAGCAACACTTATTTACCTCGACGACATCATCGTCTATGCGGCCACCTTCGAAGAACATCTTCAGCGGCTGGAACAAGTGCAAGTCGACTGCTGAGTCACGGCCTGAAGGTGAAGCCCCAAAAATGTTACCTTTTCCGCAAACAAATTGAGTATCTGGGGCATGTTGTATCCGGTGAAGGAGTGAGGCCTGCATGTGAGAAGATAGCGGCTGTACAAGAGTGACCCACCCCAACAATGGTGAAAGACATTCGGGCCTTCTTGGGGCTTACTGGGTATACTGAAATTCTGAAAATTCTTCCCGCAACTATTGGACTGTAAAAGATCCGTCGGTCAAAGAACGAAATTCATGGGAAGCAGCAAGAACCTTCAAGCCTTAGATGTCTTGAAGAAGCCCACACTTGCATGCGGATTTCTGCAGCCCTTCATCTTCAAGTGATGGAATCTACATGGTCTGGGCAGTCCTATACAAGTGCAAGAGAGGAACAGTGATACATAGAGCCATTCCTTCATGATCGGAGGAACCGACAATTACGCCCTTAAGTTGGAACTCCTAACGTTGGTGTGGGTAATGACCGAATAGTTTGCATAGTACTTGTCGGGTTCAGAAGACCTGGTGCGCATGGATAATAATCCCTTAGCCCACCTGGAAAATGCAAAATTGGGGCCTTGGAACAATGATGGGTGGCCCGCATAGCGAAGTATCGGTACAAAATCGCTTACCGGGCCAGGGCTGAGAACATGCATGCTGATGCCCTTTCGAGAGTGACTCATGAGCGAAAGTGACCAAGATGAAGAGCTGGAGGTGGAAGAGATTCCTGGTTTTCGGGACCTTGCGGATCCTTGGTGGCGATGCAGGGACAGATCGAAGAGGTGTCTGGAGAACAGATGCTAGGACAACCCTGGGATGACTAAGTGCAACTTCAACAGACAGATAAGGAACTCGCTCAGCTGAGACAGTGGGTGGCCCTGAGATGGTGGGAGAGGCTTCAGTTGGAATATGGGTTGCTATGTCAAAGAGTACAGCTTCTACGAGAATTGGGGGTCACTTGGCAAGTAGTACTCCCAGAAAAATTGATCAGTGTGGTGGCTACGGAGCTCATGAGAGGGAGGCTCACTTCGATCTGGAGAAGGCGTTTCAGTGATTATAGAAGCTGGTGTATCACCCACAACTGGGGGCTGCAGTAGAGGAGGCCTGCTAAAAATTTTGGAGCTGTGAGCTAGCCAAACCCCCAGAACAGAGGGCCCTGACACAGACCATCATGACTTCTGCCCCTTTGGAGATATTGATGATTGATTACTTAGCTGTACGCACGGCACATCTCGTATATGAACATTGTCTGATGATGACCCACCATTTCACCCAGTTTGCTGTAGTGACTCTGACTCGAGACCATACTGCCGAATCAGCTGCACAGGCCATTTGCCGAGACTTCTTCCGGGTGTACGGTTGCCCAAAGAGGATCCACTCCGACCAGGGCGCCTGCTTCCAAGGTCGAGTGATGGAAGAGTTGCATCATTTATACCAGATTGAGGAGTCAAGAACTACTCCTTATCATCATCAGGGAATGGAGCTTGTGAACATTTCAAACAGACGTTGATCCAGATGCATCGAATGTTAGAGGAAGATCAGAAGATATGGTGGTCTGAGTTTGTGGCTGAATTGGTGTGGGTGTACAACAATCGTGTGCACAGTATGACGAGGTTCACTTCGTATAACTTGCTGTTCGGGTGAAAGAAACGAGAGATCGCCGAGCTGGAGTTGGACCCAGAAGAGGACTACAAGTGGATGAGGGAGTCTTCCTGGGTTCGAGAACACCAACATAGACTGCAGACTCTCCATAGACTGATGCAGATGAAGGTTCAAGAACTCCAAAATCATGAAGCGGCACCTACTCGAGGGACAGCTCTGAGATCAGGAGACCGGGTTTGATCTGGAACAAGTGGCCCTGAGGAAAAGTGGAACAACGATGGGCGAGGACCCCGCATTGGATGACAAGCCGAGTCGGTTCTGACGGGCCGGTTATGAAGACCAGCCTCACTGGGCAGAAGGGGCACCTACCCGAGTAATTCACCATAGCATGTTACGGCCCTGCCTGTCAAAAGGACCCGAGGATGAAAAAGAAGCGCCGAAAGTCAGCAATGCATCCACTTCAATGGTTCTTGACTTTGATGAAGATATGTCGGCCTCGCCCCAGACCTCAACAGCTCACTGTCTACTGCCCCCAGCGAAGTGAGCACTGAAGGGCCAATGCTTGACGCAACAGGTGCGGCAGACTCACCGGATCAAAGTAGCTCCTCACCTCCCATCAGTCAACCTGTATTGCGCCGATCAGAGCGAACAACAGCAGGAGTACCCCCACCCGTTATGAACAAGATCAGTTCATCTGGCAATGAATCATTCAAGGAGTGAAGGAATGCGAACGTCTGATGAAAGACTGGTGTGTTAAAGGAGAACGGAGGTGTAAGGAAGAAGACCGGGCTGTGGGTACCAACAGAGCACTCGGTCCAAAACTGCTGGGGCCGCGCCCATTGTTGCAGGGGGGGAAGGAAATTGAGGATGGAGAGGACCCATGACCTGCAGAGAGGGGCGTGGTAAGCGAGGGAGGAAAAATGGTTTTGCGTGGAAAGCGAGAGAGTAACGAGAGTGCAGACCTGCTGTGCGCTGCAGGCAGGGCAGGCTCCAGGTTTTTATGGGCCCCGGGCGAAAGAGTCTCAGTGGGCCCTTTTAACACAGACCACGATTCCTGATGCACAGATACTGCAGAGAAATATGGGTATAGTACAATGCCAAACACTTCACTTCTTCCATTACATGAGTGATATCTATTGTAAATTGTACAATAGCTCAAAAACCGCCAAATCCTCACAGCGCACAGTACAGACTGGACCGTACAGTCCTCCCCCTCCATACAATATTATGGGCACCACATAGTCCTCCATACAGTATTATGGGCCAAATATAATGCTCCATGAAGAATATTGGACCCCAAATAATGCTCCATACAGGATACTGGTCCCCATATAATGCTCCATACAAAATATGGAGCTCTCCTCTGCACTGTGCTGCGTTCTGCGCTGTTACGGCTCAGGAAAGGGCGCTATGGAAAGACTCCCCATTATCATCATCATTGTCTCCCCATCATTATCATCATTGCCTCCCCATCATCATCGCCTCCCCATCATCATTGGCTCCGCTTCTCACCACCATCACTGCCTCCCCCCACCACCATCACACATACAGCACTACACACAGACAGCACCGCAGCACTCTCTCACATACACACAAAGCACCGCACTACATACACACACACTGATACACACAGACACACACACACAGACACAGACACATACATCTCACCTGTCCGGCGTCCGCGCTCTCTCTGCCACAGCCGGCCGCTGAATGATGACGTCATTCAGTGGCACTGCTGTGAGAGGAAGCGCGGGCGCCCTGCAGGCGCCCCCTGGAGCCCGGAGTTGCGGAGGTACGGGGAGAGGTAAGTATTGCGCCGGCTGCTGCCGGGGCCCTGAGCAAGCGGGGGGGCTAAGTGGTGGTGCTGGTACCGCTTCATCCGCTAACGGGCGCCGGGGTGCCCGACGGTGAGTGAGCCCCCCCGCCTGCTCAGGGCCTCTGCACTTGCCCGGGTATGCCGGGTGCTGACGCTGGCCCTGGCCACGGGTAGCTTTAATCAGCGCGGTAGCAAGAGACGAGGAGTAGTGCAGGAAGGACCGGGGAGAGCAGCAGGGCATGCAGGACAAAGCACGTCGAGTGGGAGATTGAGGTACGGGACTCCTGACTGCAGAGCACACTGAGCGGGAGATTGTTGTGAAAGGCTCCCTGCTGCAGAGGGCAGCGTGATAGACTAGGGACTCAGCGGGTCAGACCGGTGACCGCCCGTTGATGCCAGAAGAGGGACGTTTGTAGTGACTTATGACTCATACAGAGAAAATTGACCTCCTGTTCCTACATAGAGCTTAGAAGGATTCAGCTAGTCAGTTTTTAATCACGTGATGTCATAGACCGAATGAAAAACAGAAGAATTAGCTGGATAGAAAGAAAATATTAGCAATTGTAAGTACACAGTGCTGTATATTATGATGACTGCAATATATTAAGAGGATAAAAAATTTTTATTGGAGTGCTTTTTTCAAGCTATTCAGTACCCCATTTTTTTATTATATAAGCTTATTAGCTTCCTCAGCTCTAATCTGGCCATATAAGAAGTATAATTGAGCTATTTCTCTCTCTGTGCCCCTCTGTCTGAATACTAAGCCATTCTTCAAACTTCTTTCCAATCGTTCCTTTATTCCTTTACTTTTTTCAGCAATAAGAGCTTGCGGATATGTATCTGATCTATTTATGTGCTAATTGCCTTATTAAGATGCCGCAATTACAATTTCCATTTGAGCCTCCTCCACCCTAATGTACATTTCAATGCGGGGAATGTTTATCTTGCTCATTTAAGTGTGTTTTGTAAAATACGCCATAAATACGAGGGTTTGGCAAATACATGCATAATTGCTGTATGAATATTCCTGCTTCATTTAGTCTGTATGAAGACAGTCTCGGCTGGTTGATGCACTCATCCTGCTGTTTACTTCTGCTTTAACCCTCTTCCCTACCATAGAGGAATAAAGAGAGACTAGATAGAGGAATGTAAGGAGTCGACTGGCCAGTGACAGAGATATATAAGTAATGTGGTGAGTATTGTGTATATATATTTTTTTATATATCAGTGAGTGACTACATGGTGTCCATAATACTGCAGGACTGAATTGTATTCTATGAGGGGCACTGCATTATACTCTTAGGGGGTGCATTATACTATAAGGGGGCTTCATTATATTCTTTGGAGGGGCTGCATTATATTCTATGGATAGGCTGCATTGTACCCTTTGAGGGGGCTGCATTATATCTATGGGTGCCTGCATTATACTATATGGGGGCTGCATTATAATCTATGAGGTGGCTGCATTATACTATTATCGAGGACTATACTATATGTACTATATGGGACCTATATTAAACTGCATCGAGGACTATGGGGAATGAATTATATTATATGAAAAACTATGGGGTGCATTATACTATTGTACTACATGGAGGACTGTGAGGAGTGTATTATACTATATATAGGACTATGGAGAGTGTATTATACCATATTCAGGACTATGGGGAGTGTATTATACCATGTGGTGGACTATGAGGTGTATTATACAAAACAAGCAAAATGCTGCTATTCATCGGGTGATTGGATTGTTTATGCCAGAACAAAAATCATTGTTCTCAACAGCACATTTCCCAGTGAAAACTGCAGATATGCTGCTGATAACATGATACTGTATGGGGGACAGATTTATCTATTAGTGATTGTTCTGTCACCATCATTGTTCCTCAGCCGGTGAAAAGAGGCCAGGAAACAAGCGTAGAACGACTTCAATATTGTTGATCATGCTCATTTAGCGGCCTGAAATCAGCGCATGTAAATACAACCGAAATGTTTCTGTGTGATGGTGCAATATATTTGCATTTTGGACTCCATTTTAAACTTTTTCCCATGACCCCACTTTGCCTAAAACCGTCCCTAGTGATGTACGGTATTTACTGCAGCCTCAGAGTCTCCTTTGTGATGTATATGCACCAGCCCCAGTATCTCCTAAGTGAAGTATATGCACCAGCCCCAGTGTCTCCTATGTGATGTATATGCACCAGCCCCAGTGTCTCCTATGTGATGTATATGCACCAGCTCCAGAGTCTCCTATGTGATGTATATGCAACAGCCCCAGTGTCTCCTATGTGATGTATATGCACCAGCTCAAGAGTCTCCTATGTGATGTATATGCACCAGCCCCAGTGTCTCCTATGTGATGTATATGCACCAGCCCCAGTGTCTCTTATGTGATGTATATGCACCAGCACCTGTGTCAAGCAATATATCTGCTTCATTTAAATGAGGGACATGGGATCCCCATTTTCATGATTGGTGGGAGACACAGAATGCTGTGGATTTTTAAAGAAAAAATGATTGTAGGAAATGTGATAAAATAATAAAATAGGTAGAAAAGGACAAACATTTTGCAAGCTTTGCTGATACAAAATAATACAAGGTATCAATAGCGCTGATAATTGTTAGAGCTTTGCAAGAACAACACTTTGTAATACAGTAAAAGGTCACAGCGGAAAAGAAGAAGAAAGAGGAAAGATTGAAAGTACGTGCAGGAATAGAAATAATGAAGAAAAAAAAGAAGATACGAAAAGAAATGAGGTGTGAGGATGGGAAGGAGTTGAGTGGGCTCAAAAGTATGAGCCCCTATTAAACAGTATATAGCAAGCTCCATTTACAGACCATTCTTTAAGGCGGATCTGTTTCTAGTTTTCACAATGCAACCTGCACACATTATCAGATAGATCTCTTAGACCTGAGACTGGTGCACTTACTTTGAAAATCCATGTCAGGATGGCGGTATAATCCTGATATTAAAAGAAGTCTAATGTAATAGAAGTCTAATGTAACAATGAGAGAAGACCAATAGAAGGAGAAGCTGTCAATATAAACCCAGTAAGGTTAGCATGAGGGTCAGGAAAGGTCACTGTCACATACAGTATTCGCTAAGGTTTAGCTTTGGGCTTTTAGCATTTCTCTGGAATAAATTTGATTTTTTTCCATTTTTAACTTTTTTTCTTTTGAAAGACCTATAGGTCTCTGTGTCAAAGGGCAATGAAAGGTGAAATTCCCCTTTTTTACTATTTCATATATTTCTCCTATATGAATCCTTACTTCGCTGATAACTGGGTGAGCCTCTATAAATGTACGCAAGTATGGTCATGAGTAGAGATGAGCGACTTTGCCTTTCTTCGGGTCGAGTCGGGTTTCGTGAAACCCGATTTTCTCAAAAGTCGAGTTGAACGAAGTCGGCCGACTAACGGAAATGGTCGGGTCGGAGTCGAAAATCCGACCCCAATGCAAGTCAATGGGGAATAAAAGTCGTCAGGGAGTGGAGGACAGTAAACACACCTACAGTGCCCATTTCAATGCCAACGACATCAATTCTTATTACTTAAGCTTGTCAACCTTAATTAACTTTATAATAATAGTAACGCATTGAAAACTGGGGTTATTTGGCTAAAGTTGTGGGGGGGGCAGGGCTGGCTCCAGGTTTTCGTGGGCCCCGGGCCAAAGAGTCTCCGTGGGCCCCTTTAACACATACAACAATTCATGATGCTCCGATACGGCAGAGAAATATAGGTATAGTACAATGCCAAATACTTCACTTCTTACATTACATGAGTGATATCTATTGTAAATTCTACAGTAGCTCAAAAAATGGACAGTATATTCCTCCATACAGTATTATGGGCACCACACAGCGCTCCATACAACTCTGCTACTCCCCCAAATTAATTGCCCCCTTATCACAGGCAGGCAGCCTACTAATCAGATGTGATGCTCCACACAAGCAATTTCTACAGCGTCACTGGCAGACAGGCAGCCTAAGAACCAGCGTTGCTGCACACAGCAAAATCCTCCCCTCTCACTGCACAGTCACTGTACAGATAATCGCTATCAGCAGAAAGTAATTTTTTTTTTAGGCCCAGCCTAACGTCTCCCTGCTCGGATGCACCACAAGTAACCTTCCCCTACACTGAGTTCGGCAGATGTAAAATGGCGGTCGGCGCTGAGGGATATTATATGCACTGTGACGCCACTGAAAGCCAGCCAATCGCTGCAATGCCCTTCTCTAAGATGGTGCTGGCCACTGGCTATGTCATCCCGTTGCCCAGAGCCTGCGTCCTTGCTCATTGGCCGAGAAAAGGCGCTTAAAGTGTAGAGGAAAACCGACTCCAGCAAAATGGTCACCGAACACATGACCGAACTCACTCCACGGTCGGGTTTCGTTTCATGAAACCCGACTTTGGCGAAAATCGGCGATTTTTGAAAATGAACGACCTGTTTCGCGCAACTCTAGTCATGAGTATTTCTCATTCATATTCGGGAGCCGTAATAGTACTAGGCAGAATTATAATATGGGGCAATATGGTTAAACGATTACTATAGTCCATTGATTTCTCAGGACCCAACGTACAAGATGTTACACAGAATATACATTACTGCCACCAGATTAGATCACAGAGACACAAATAACCTGTCAGGAGCTCTGCAGAAACGACTGCTGTCGCCGTGCTGCGCAGCGGAAAAGCCCAAGGCTTTGACATTCTCAGAAAAAAAATATGAAAATGAATAGGAGATTTTTTTTTCTTTTGCAAATGGAAGCAGGTAGATATCCTGTTGCTTTTTTATTTCTTGTGCTTGTACTCTAGCAGTGTGAAAAGTGCAAATGTCCTTCTAGCTGTTTTACACCATGTCACACCTGTAACCCATTGAAGAATGTCCCCAGCCTTTGTTGCCCTCCTGACTCCCTACGCTATTGTCAATGAACGATGCTTAGTTGCATTGTTGCAAGTCTGAGGTTGCTGCTTTTCCTTTGCTCCATCCTTTATACTGCAGCACTGCTTGTTCCGATTATTTTCTTTGTATATACAATATACATATGTGCTGGCTCCTAACCAATAAGAAGGTCATCTGCACCCCCTATGTAACAATGTGCAGAGGTCGCTGTCTGTACAGGTTGTTGCACATGCCCAGCTCTCTCCTTTGACTTCTATGGGAGTTCTGAAACCACTGCTTACTGAACAAAGTGTTTACTTACTTTTTTATACAAATTGCCTCTTCAAAGAGGAAGATGACTTGAACTCTAGTGCCACCTATTGGAAGTAGCGATGTTAGGAGAGGCGTTACCCGACCCTAGTCAGAGGCCTCTCATACAGCCAAATCAGATCTCATGTTTTGCACTGAGGAAGGGCAACACCACAAAACATGTGTCTGAAAATTGGGATTTTGGTTTGGCTTTTATCCTAAATCATGTGGCAAGGCTCGTTAAAGGATTGACTTTGACTTTTAGGATTGCTACTTCCAGTAGGTGGCACTAGAGTTCAAGTCCTCTTGCTCTCTGAAAAGGCTAGTTGCATATTTAACTTCCCAGAGGAGCATTGCATGGCCTATAAGTCTCCATACAGTGGTAAGTCAGTCATGTTACGCTCCATGAGGAGATATGTTTTCAGCTTTTAGGAACACCCCCAGGATCGTTAGTTCAAGCAGCAATGTCTTTGTAACATGGCAGTCTTTTTAATTGGCACCACATACTGCCAAATTATGTATTTAGAATCTTATCTCACCTGGTGATGAGTTTTTTTGGGCTGACTTGAGCAACACTTTTGTACTGTTGTTGCCTAGAATGTAATGATCTGGCCACAACTACCAGACAAAATAGGGCAGGTGTCACTACTCCACGCAATGGAAAAACTCATAGAAGTGTCCGGCAGTTACAGTGAGTACGGAAAGTATTCAGACTCCTTTAAATTTTTCACTCTTTGTTTCATTGCAGCCATTTCGTAAATACAAAAAAGTTAATTTTTTTCTCATTAATGTACACACTGCACCGCATCTTTACTGAAAAAAACAGAAATGTAGACATTTTTGCAAATTTATTAAAAAAGAAAAACTGAAATATCACATGGTCATAAGTATTCAGACCCTTTGCTCAGACACTCATATTTAAGTCACATGCTGTCCATTTCCTTGTGATATTCCTTGAGATGGTTCTACTCTCTTCATTGGAGTCCAGCCGTGTTTAATTAAACTGATAGGACTTGATTTGTAAAGGCACACACCTGTCTATATAAGACCTCACAGCTCACAGTGCATGTCAGACCAAATGAGAATCATGAGGTCAAAGGAACTGGCCAAGGAGCTCAGAGACAGAATTGTGGCAAGGAACACATCTGGCCAAGGTTACAAAAGAATTTCTGCAGTACTCAAGGTTCCTAAGAACACAGTGGCCTCCATAATCCTTAAATGGAAAAAGTTTGGGACCACCAGAAGCCTTCCTAGACCTGGCCGTCCAGTCAATCTGAGCAATCGTGGGAGAAGAGCCTTGGTGAGAGAGGTAAAGAAGAACCCCAAGATCACTGTGGCTGAGCTCCACAGATGCAGAAGGGAGATGAGAGAAAGTTCTACAAAGTCAACTATCATTGCAGACCTCCATCAGTTGTGCCTTTTTGGCAGAGTGGCCCGATGGAAGCCTCTACTCAGTGCAAGACATATGAAAGTCCGCATAGAGTTTGCTAAAAAAAAAACACATGAAGGACTCCCAGACTATGAGAAATAAGATTCTCTGCCACGCCCACAGAGAAGTTCCGTAGTATTCTCCCATTAGGTTGAAGCAGTGGCGTAGCGTGGGGGGGGCGGGGTGGACGGTCCGCCCCAGGCGGCACGTGTGTGTGGGGGCGGCGCAGCAGCAATTCCATATGCACCCCTTCATTGCCCTCCCAACTTCGCACAGCCAGCATTTACCATTGCTGTGCTGTGCTTTGTAAAGGTGGTAGCAGGACCTGTGATGAGGTCACAGGAGGGGAGGAGTTAGGTGTCACATGATCTTCAGGCCCCTGTGTGCAGGAAACTGCTGTTTTGGTCGTCATGGTGCTGGATGATGGTAAGTTTATATGTGGGATCATAAGGGGTTTACAGTGTGGATGTAGCTTAGCTGTGTGTGCATGAGGTGTACGGAGCGGAGCCGTGTGTACGAGGTGTACGGAGCGGAGCCGTGTGTACGAGGTGTACGGAGCGGAGCCGTGTGTGTGTACGAGGTGTACGGAGCGGAGGTGTACGGAGCGGAGGTGTACGGAGCGGAGCCGTGTGTGTACGAGGTGTATGGAGCGGAGCCATGTGTGTACGAGGTGTACGGAGCGGAGCCGTGTGTGTACGAGGTGTACGGAGCGGAGGTGTACGAACGAGGTGTACGGAGCAAAGCAGTGTGTGTACGAGGTGTACGGAGCGAAACCGTGTGTGTACGAGGTGTACGGAGCAAAGCCGTGTGTGTACGAGGTGTACGGAGCGAAGCCGTGTGTGTACGAGGTGTACGGAGCGGAGCCGTGTGTGTACGAGGTGTACAGAGCGAAGCCGTGTGTGTACGAGGTGTACGGAGCGGAGCCTTGTGCGTGTGAGGTTGTGTGGAGCGGACCCGTGTGTGTACAGGGCCACAAAGAGCGGAGCCGGGCATGTACAAGGGTCCTGTTACTTGCGGGATCTGTGTGCTTGGGGGCTGCAGGGGGGAAGGAGGGTGCCATTATGTGCATGGGTCTGCGTGGGGACGGAGCGAATGATGTTATCTGTGTAGGGCTGGGTCCCTGTCCCGCTGTCCTGGCCGGGAGGTTTACTTTCCCGCATTAGAATCGTACATGCGGAAACCCGGGGACCTCCCACACGTTCTGGCAGCCACATGTCACGTTCCACCGAGGTGACGTGCTGTAAGTCAGCTGAATGCTGGAAATGACCGTTGACCTCATTTCCGGCGGTCAGCTTACAGCAGCAGGTACTGTAACTCGTTCTCGGGAGAGTCTTCAGAACGGCGACGCATCAAGCCGCTGGATCTGTTGGAGTGAGAGCCGGGTATTGTACGGACCGCTGCATACAATACCCGACTCTCACTGAGCGAGACAAGCAGCATGTGGGGATCTCAACATGGGATCTGTTCAACAGATGAAGAGATCCCCAGATCCTGCCTGTCTCGCTCAGTGAGAGCCGGGTATTGAATGGAGCGCCTCATAGCTGGTGAGATCCCCACATCCTGGGGAAATGAGGTCAGCGATGGAACGTGACTTGTGGCTGCCAGAATGTGTGGGAGGTCCCCGGGACGATTCTAATGCGGAAAGTAAACCGCCTGGCCGGGACAGCGGACAGGGTCCCGAAATCGGGACTGTCCCGCTGAAACCGGGACAGTTGAGAGGTATGTGTTTATAATTATTGTTTATGAAACAGTGTGATCAGCAGTGCTAAGTGGGTGTGGTCAGGGCATGGATATGGGTGTGACCAGTGAAATGGGTGTGGCTAGGGGTGTGGTCTAAAATTTGCCGCCCCGGGCGCCACAAACAGTTGCTACGCCACTGGTTGAAGGGAATCTTTGCACCATTATTACAGGATGGTGTGACTTTATAATGGAGGAGCACAGAAAAAAAAGAAAAACTGTTCTAGAATCAGTGGAACAGCAGCAAAGGGAGGATGTAGTCAACTTAAATAAAAAAAAATCAGTTGTAATATCCTCTAGATATTTAGAAATTTGTATTTCGAACTGTTAGAAATCTTACTTACGTTTCTTTCTGTAAGAACATATCATGGCGTTAACAGCGATGTTTGTTTTGCAATCAGCCATACATGATCCTTTTACATGGGACTGTCAAAACCTAAAATCCCCGGGGCTCTCCTTGTCTTCCAGTACAGGCACAATGTACAGTATGAAGTGACAGCGTGCCGCACATTTTAATGTAACACTATAATTTGCTGGTAAGTCGCATACTGTCTGGGAGAATCACTTCATGGGTTGGTGGCTGTGTATGAAATCAATTGTGATTTACACTATAAATAGTCCCATAGATTTAGAGGGGGACTACAATGCTCCTATACATGAATGAGTGGCACTGTGTTTAAGCTATTGTGTCATGTTTGCAGCTTATAAAATTATTGGGATCCTGCCGATGACATTCAGACACTTGTCCCTCTCCATGCTGTTCCCCAGACTGCAATCAGCTCAATGCTCGGGGAGTGATGACATTTTCAAACGCTCGGAGTCAAAATGTTAAATCTGCTTTACTCTCGCAAGAATATAGTAACATTCCTCTCCGGGCTAGAATTTTAATGATGACTATCTATATTAGGTATCATATAAAATGGGGTGATTGCTTCATACTACGATTTATGTATACCGATGTCATCGCTACGATTTATGTATACTGATGTCATCGCTTATGACAAGCAAGTCGTTGTTCACATTTATCCGGCGTTTCAACTTTTACTTTTTTTTCCATGTTGCAATAACATCCTTTATTCTTATGAGGAGCTGTAAATTATTTTCTTTTCAAGCTGCAACATGTCAAATGCTTGGGTGGTTTTACATTAATCAACGTGCAGAAAATATTTGTACATTCAAAAATGAAACCTAAATCATAGTGACATTAAAATATTAATATTAAAAATAAAGATTCAAATATGTATAATATTGATTTCATAATATATCTTCATGCAGATAATGAGCTGGAAATCGCTTTCATACAATTTTTAAATTTAATAAATGTTATGCACAAGTCTCAGCTCAAGGACCGGACTTTGCTCCCTTTCTCTATAGCACCACCAATATATTATTTATTATACATTGCTTGTATAGCTCTATCTTATTCCACAGCGCTTTACAGACATTATCATCTCCATCCCTATTGGGGCTTGTATCAATATGTTATATGCTGAGCCGCCTCTAGGGGTCTCACTACCTGGATGTATTGAGAGGATAGAAAGGAGGGACTCGTTGGTAAGAGCACGAGACAGGAAGCATTCATGTAATGGTGGCTGAGAGAACATGTACACAATAAAAGTAACCCGTTACCACAATCATGTCAGAGGCATAAACGAGAAATAGAACATGGTGGCAGCAGGGCTGAACCTATAAAGAACAAGTGGACAGACAATCCAGGCAGCTTGTGGTACAAAGCTCAACTGTAAGTACAGTGCCCACAGTACAGCATTATGGAGAGCGCATTAAAACCTCCTCAGAGACTAGACATCATGTCCTCAAATCTATCGCAGACCTGGAGACATTGGAAGGAGGAGTTTACTCTGTATGTGGATCTTACAGTAGACACCAATGATCAGAAGCGTAAGGTGAAGCTCTTCTACTATCCGATTGGAGAAAAAGGCAGAGAACTTGCTCAGACCTTGATCCAGGACGGTACGGACAGTCTGGCAGACATTGTACAGGCATTTGATAAGCACTGTGACCCCAAGAAGAATGAGACAGTGGAAAGATTTAAGTTTTTCACCAGAAATCAGGAGATGGGGAGAATATAGACGCATATGTGACTGAGCTGAAAAGACTGGCAGCAACATGCAGCTTTGGAGAGATCAGAGATTCTCTTATCAGAGATAGAATAGTGTGCGGCATCAGAGAGCCACAGCTAAGAGAGAGACTGCTGAGAGAGGGGGAGTTAAACCTAGAGAAATGCATGCAAATAAGCAGAGCTGCAGAGCTAACAAGAGACAGCCTGAAGATGATGGCAGACACCACTGAGGAGCCAGTACATGCAGTAACCATGAGAGGAAAAGCAGAGCACCAAGCGAGAACAGTCCAATGCAGATACTGTGGCAGAAGACATGAGAGAGACAAAGAGAAGTGTCCAGCATATGGACAAAGCTGCAGGACCTGTGGTAAGATTAATCATTTTGCAGCTCTCTGCAGACTTAAGCCCTTTAAAAAGCACAGAGAAATTCACAGTGTGACACAGGAGAATGACAGTGACAGTGCAGAAGATATTACATGGATACAGCTACAGTCTGCAACAGAGAATGTCAATACAGTCAGACAGCCAGAACCTAAAGATACAAGACAACTGTTTGCAACTCTTTTATTAAATGACAAACCCATTAGATTTCAGTTGGACTGTGGAGCAAGTTGCAATGTCATACCAGAGGATCTACTAAATGAACAGGTGTCCATTGAACCTACTGATAAGGTACTTATGATGTACAACAAAACGATACTGAAACCTCTTGGGACATGCAAACTGAAGGTTAGTAACCCATGCAACAGAAAGAGTTATAGAGCCCAATTTACAGTGCTGCAGGTGGTGACCACATACCGTTACTAGGTATAAAAGCAGTTCAGGCAATGGACTTAATAAAGGTACAATTCCATAACATTATGTCTGTGGAAGTCAAACAGAGTATGAAGGATATCCCAAAAGCAGACAGCAATCTAGATTTACAGATTATAAAAACACAGTATGCTGATGTATTTGAGGGTGATGGATGTTTGGAAGGAAAACACAAACTGGAATTGATAACACAGTACAACCTACTAGATTACCGACAAGAAAAGTGCCTGTAGCGCTACTTCAGCCATTGAAAGAAGAACTACAGGATTTAGAAAAGCGAGGCATGATAGAAGTCGTCCATCAGAGCACAGACTGGATAAGTAGTTTGGTCATAGTGCAGAAACCATCAGGAAAACTAAGAATTTGTATCGATCCCAAATCACTCAACAAAGCTCTAAAAAGGAATCACTCTCCGATGCCTACAATAGAGGATGTGCTACCAGATTAATCAAAGGCAAAAATATTTTCAGTTTGTGACGTAAAAAATGGATTTTGGCATGTGGAACTGGATGAAGAATCCAGTTTATTGACAACGTTTTCTTCTCCATTTGGTCGCCGTAAATGGCTGAGAATGCCCATGGGACTGACACCAGCTCCAGAAATATTTCAGCAGAAGTTGATGCAAGCTTTGGAAGGACTCCCAGGGTAAAGACGATAGCAGATGATATATTAATAGTGGGAGAAGGTGACGATATGCAATCTGCAATAAAGAATCACGATACAAGGATGCTACGATTTTTAGATAGGTGTAGAGAAAAAAGGATAAAGTTGAACTTGGAAAAGTTGAAACTGAAAATGACGGAAGTGCCATATATAGGACATCTGCTAACCTCAAATGGAGGTGGATCCGGAAAAGGTGAAGGCGATACAAGAGATGCCTACCCCAACAGATGTGTGTGGAGTACAACGATTTTTGGGCATGGTGAATTATCTGTCCAAGTTTTGCAAGAATCTATCAGACATGTGTGAGCCAATGAGACAGCTAACTCACAAAGATGTGTTGTGGGAATGAACAGAAGCACAGGAGACGACTTTCCAATCAGTAAAGACAGCCATTGCAGACACAGCAACCTTAAAATATTTTGATCCACAGTTAGAGGTGGTAGTCCAATGTGATGCGTCAGAAAAAGACCTAGGTGCCACATTAATGCAAGAGCGGCAACCAATCACATTTGCAAGCAAAGCGCTAACACCGACAGAGCAGGGATATGCCCAAATCGAAAAGGAGTTACTAGCTGTGGTGTTTGGAATGGAAAGGTTTCATCAGTACACATACGGTAGACAGGTAACAGTACAGTCCGATCACAAACCGTTGGAGAGCATTACAAAAAAAACACTACTAAATGCACCAAAGAGACTGCAGCGCATGCTTCTGCGACTTCAAAAATATGATTATGAAATTGGATATTGTCCAGGAAAAGACTTGTTGATTGCAGATACTCTAAGCAGAGCGTACTTAACCAACTCAGAGGATAAAGGACAAGAAATGGACAACATCAATATGTGTGATTATCTTGCAATATCTAAAGATAAACTGAAACAAATACAGACCTTCACAGAAAAAGATAAAACACTACAGATATTAAAAACTGTGATCCTGCAGGGCTGGCCAAAATATAAGCAGCATGCTCCAAAGGAAGTTGCTCCATTCTTCCATATACGAGATGAACTGTCAGTACACCAAGGAATCATCATAAAGGGAGAAAGGGCAGTGATACCGGAGACTCTGAGAAGAGACATACTACAGAAATTACACTCGTCCCACTTGGGCATTGAAGGATGTTTGCGGCGAGCAAGAGAATCAGTTTATTGGCCGGTATGAATGATCACATAAAAAGTTACATAGCACAATGTGAGATATGTGTGTGTAGCCCAGCTGCGCTTGGTGCCACATATTACCCAGGAGGATGCATATAAGGTAATTCACAATCACCCGATATTCATTCACACTTCACATTTTCCTGGTACCACCAGAGGGAGCCCTTTAGAATACGCAGGTATATAAGGGTGTGGA
Source organism: Oophaga sylvatica (assembly GCA_033576555.1). Lineage (NCBI taxonomy): Eukaryota > Metazoa > Chordata > Amphibia > Anura > Dendrobatidae > Oophaga > Oophaga sylvatica. The sequence goes on along the minus strand of JARQOD010003276.1, from coordinate 25,438 downwards.
GAGATAGAGCAGTGAGATGAAGACAGTCTAGCTGAACGTTAGCTAGTTGTTGGTTGTACCTCAGACAGATCAAATCTCCTCAGAACACCGGAGTTGATAGTTGATTTCCTGTCAGAGCAGAGCTCAGATTACACTAGTCTGTGTCAGAGCGTGTTGAAGAGCTGAGAGGAAAGTTACCTCAGATCGTGCTGACTGATAGTTCCCTAGGAAAGTGGAAAGTGACTCTCGGAGTGTGCACAGATCAGTCTGACGGAATGTCCTGATAGCTGCTTCGGACAGAGCCTAAGAAGGAAGTGAAGGAAAGGGAACTGCAGTATTTGTAACACCGAGTCAACTGAGGTACTGTTAGAGAGCGAGCGTGCCGATGCTTGGAGAGCGGTGAAGAGAAGAAAGCTGACATCTACTGCTGCCTGTGCTTATGTTAAAGGTGTGAGTAGGATGACAGGCAAGTGGAAAAAGGGAAAGAGAGAGTGACTGAGGAGAAATAGCAACGATAGCTTACCTCCACTCTGCACCACCGGACACCGGGTCCGAGCTTGCTAGTACCTTCACGGCTAGTGGGAAAAACCGGAGACCCTGCTGGACTTCAGGTCACAGAGGGGTCCAACAGTGCTGATATGTAACCGGGGTCAGGAAGAACAGGAGTCTAGCAGGACGCTGCAGATAGAGACTTAGTTCTGTCCAAAAGAAGGCTCTACCACAATGTCAGCCGGGCGTAGCTGTTTCACACGGAGTTAGGCTTTGTTTCATGCAAGTCAGAAACTCACACATATAAAGACGTAAGGAGGCCCTCACCTACTCAGTGATTACTGGACGTGCATCCTCCACCATAAGCAGCTTCCTGGGACGTGCCTGCAAATACACCAGTAAAGGTACAGAAAGAGACTGTCTTGTGTGTGTCTGCCTCATTGCCCTGCACCCCTGCACCGCGATATACCTCGAGGGACCAGTCTCGCCTGTGGGAGACTTAACACCTTGCTGCCCAAACCCTCAGAGGATCTACCCTGCAGCGCTGGTCACCCTGATCAGAAACCACAGGTGGCGTCACGAACATTTCTATAATCCCTTGTAAATATCCCCTTTAGTGAGCGCCCAGGGCAACGGACTGAGCTGCTCTACCCGTGACATCCCCCAGTGAAGTGAACGGGCTCGGTGCCAAGTACCCCAAAGCCCTGTTACGTGCGACTCATGTGCGTCCGGCGGGGATAAACAACCGAAAGAGCCATTGCAACCGCATGCCGTTCCAAATAGACCATGGTCAAAAATAGGAATAGATTTGTTCACATTGGAGGAAAGAGAATACCTGGTAACTGCGGACTATTTTTCTAACTTTTGGGAAGTGGACCATTTGAAGGATACAAGAGCAAGAATAGTTATTAAAAAACTCAAGGCTCATTTTGCCAGATATGGGATTCCAGAGATTGTTTTTACTGATAATGCCGCTCAATTTAGGTCAGAAGAGTTCAAGGAGTTCAGCAAGTTATGGGAATTTGAACACAATACATCATCTCCTGGATATCCTCAAAGCAATGGCAAAGCGGAATCAGCGGTGAAAACAGCAAAGAAGTTGATTAAGAGAGCGAAACAGGCAGGGACAGATGTATATCTATCTATACTGGACCACAGAAACACACCTTCCCAAGGTCTAGACAGTAGCCCAGCACAGAGGCTTCTGAGTAAACGGACAAGGACACTCATACCAACAGCTAGTCGTCTTCTGAAGCCAAATCTGGTGAGGGGAATGAGGTCAAAACTAAAGAAAAATCAGGATAGACAAGCATTCTATTATAATCAGTCGGCAAAAGATCTACCAGAACTGAGACAAAATGACAACATCAGGATGCAACCGAGCAAATATGACAAACAATGGAGAAAAGCAAAGGTGCTCCAGAAACTAGGACCTAGATCCTACGAGATTGTGACAGAGGAGGGAAGAAAACTAAGGAGAAATCGGAGACATCTGAGGAAAATGCAAGAAGGATCTGATACATGGTCATATGAACAGTATCCTCATATCCAAGATGAGGAAACAGCAAGTCTAAGCAGAGAGGCTACAGGGATGGCCCAGGTTCAGTGTGGAGATTCCGGTCGGAGACAGGCAATACCAGATGCGGTAACGCCCGAATCGAGAGAACCACCGAATATTGGCAGTAACGCATCGTATGTTACTAGATCGGGCAGAATGATCACAAAGCCAGCACACCTCAAGGACTATATATACAACCAAGTATTTTAAAGTATCTTAACCCCTTCACCCCCAAGGGTGGTTTGCACGTTAATGACCGGGCCAATTTTTACAATTCTGACCACTGTCTCTTTATGAGGTTATAACTCTGGAACGCTTCAACGGATCTTCGCGATTCTGAGATTGTTTTTTCGTGACATATTGTCCTTCATGATAGTGGTAAAATTTCTTCCATATAACTTGCATTTATTTATGAAAAAAACGCAAATTGGGCAAAAATTTTGAAATTTTTGCAATTTTCAAACTTTGAATTTTTATTCCCTTAAAACAGAGAAATATGTCACACAAAATAGTTAAGAAATAACATTTCCCACATGTCTACTATACATCAGCACAATTTTGGAAACAAAATTTTTTTTTGTTAGGAAATTATAAGGTTAAAAGTTGACCAGCGATTTCTCATTTTTACAACAAAATTTACAAAGCCATTTTTTTTCGGGACCACCTCATATTTGAAGTCACTTTGAGGGGTCTATATAGCAGAAAATACCCAAAAGTGACACCATTCTAAAAACTACACCCCTCAAGGTACTCAAAACCACATTCAAGAAGTTTATTAACCCTTCAGGTGCTTCACAGGAGCTGAAGCAACATGGAAGGAAAAAATTAACATTTTACTTTTTAGTCACAAAAATGATCTTTTACAAACATTTTTTTTATTTTCACAAGGGAAAAAGGAGAAAAAGGACTGATAAAGTTGTTGTGCAATTTCTCCTGAGTACGCCGATACCCCATATGTGAGGGAAAACCACTGTTTGGGCACACGGCAGAGCTCGGAATGGAAGGAGCGCAGTTTGACTTTTCCAAACCAAAATTGGCTGGAATTGAGAACGGACGCCATGTCGCGTTTGGAGAGGCCCCGATGTGCCTAAACAGTGGAAACCCCCCACAGTGACCCCATTTTGGAAACTAGACCCCCTAAGGAACTTATCTAGATGTGTGGTGAGTAGTTTGAACCCTCAAGTGCTTCACGCAAGTTTGTAATGTAGAGCCGTGAAGAAAAAAAATCTATATTTTTTCCACAAGCATGATGTTTTAGTCCCCAAATTTTTATTTTCCCAAGGTAAGAGGAGAAATTGAACCACAAAAGTTGTTGTCCAACTTATCCTGAGTACGCTGATACCCCATATGTGGGGGGAACCACTGTTTGGGCGCACGGCAGGGCTTGAAAGGGAAGGAGCGCCGTTTGACTTTCCAAACCAAAATTGGCTGGAATTGCGAACGGACGCCATGTCGCGTTTGGAGGGCCCCTGATGTGCCTAAACAGTGGAAACCCCCCACATGTGACCCCATTTTGGAAACTAGACCCCCTAAGGAACTTATCTAGATGTGTGGTGAGCACTTTGAACCCTCAAGTGCTTCACGCAAGTTTGTAATGTAGAGCCGTGAAGAAAAAAAATCATATTTTTTCCACAAACATGATGTTTTAGTCCCCAAATTTTTATTTTCCCAAGGTAAGAGAAGAAATTGGACCACAAAAGTTGTTGTCCAACATGTCCTGAGTACGCTGATACCCCATATGTGGGGGGAACCACTGTTTGGGCGCACGGCAGGGCTGAAAGGGAAGGAGCGCCGTTTGACTTTTCCAAACCAAAATTGGCTGGAATTGCGAACGGACGACATGTCGCGTTTGGAGGGCCCCTGATGTGCCTAAACAGTGGAAACCCCCCACATGTGACCCCATTTTGGAAACTAGACCCCCTAAGGAACTTATCTAGATGTGTGGTGAGCACTTTGAACCCTCAAGTGCTTCACGCAAGTTTGTAATGTAGAGCCGTGAAGAAAAAAAATCATATTTTTTCCACAAACATGATGTTTTAGTCCCCAAATTTTTATTTTCCCAAGGTAAGAGGAGAAATTGGACCACAAAAGTTGTTGTCCAACATGTCCTGAGTACGCTGATACCCCATATGTGGGGGGGAACCACTGTTTGGGCGCACGGCAGGGCTCGAAAGGGAAGGAGCGCCGTTTGACTTTTCCAAACCAAAATTGGCTGGAATTGCGAACGGACGCCATGTCGCGTTTGGAGGGCCCCTGATGTGCCTAAACAGTGGAAACCCCCCACATGTGACCCCATTTTGGAAACTAGACCCCCTAAGGAACTTATCTAGATGTGTGGTGAGCACTTTGAACCCTCAAGTGCTTCACGCAAGTTTGTAATGTAGAGCCGTGAAGAAAAAAAAATCATATTTTTTCCACAAACATGATGTTTTAGTCCCCAAATTTTTATTTTCCCAAGGGTAAGAGGAGAAATTGGACCACAAAAGTTGTTGTCCAACATGTCCTGAGTACGCTGATACCCCATATGTGGGGGGAACCACTGTTTGGGCGCACGGCAGGGCTTGAAAGGGAAGGAGCGCCGTTTGACTTTTCCAAACCAAAATTGGCTGGAATTGCGAACGGACGCCATGTTCGCGTTTGGAGGGCCCCTGATGTGCCTAAACAGTGGAAAACCCCCCACATGTGACCCCATTTTGGAAACTAGACCCCCTAAGGAACTATATCTAGATGTTGGTGAGCACTTTGAACCCTCAAGTGCTTCAGCAAGTTTGTAATGTAGAGCCTGAAGAAAAAAAATCATATTTTTTCCACAAACATGATGTTTTAGTCCCAAATTTTTTTTTCTCAAGGGTAAGAGGAGAAATTGGACCACAAAGTTGTTGTCCAACATGTCCTGAGTACGCTGATACCCCATATGTGGGGGAACCACTGTTTGGGCGCACGGCAGGGCTTGAAAGGGAAGGAGCGCCGTTTGACTTTTCCAAACCAAAATTGGCTGGAATTGCGAACGGACGCCATGTCGCGTTTGGAGGGCCCCTGATGTGCCTAAACAGTGGAAACCCCCCACATGTGACCCCATTTTGGAAACTAGACCCCCTAAGGAACTTATCTAGATGTGTGGTGAGCACTTTGAACCCTCAAGTGCTTCACGCAAGTTTGTAATGTAGAGCCGTGAAGAAAAAAAATCATATTTTTTCCACAAGCATGATGTTTTAGTCCCCAATTTTTTATTTTCCCAAGGGTAAGAGGAGAAATTGGACCACAAAAGTTGTTGTCCAACATGTCCTGAGTACGCTGATACCCCATATGTGGGGGGAACCACTGTTTGGGCGCACGGCAGGGCTTGAAAGGGAAGGAGCGCCGTTTGACTTTTCCAAACCAAAATTGGCTGGAATTGCGAACGGACGCCATGTCGCGTTTGGAGGGCCCCTGATGTGCCTAAACAGTGGAAACCCCCCACATGTGACCCCATTTTGGAAACTAGACCCCCTAAGGAACTTATCTAGATGTGTGGTGAGCACTTTGAACCCTCAAGTGCTTCACGCAAGTTTGTAATGTAGAGCCGTGAAGAAAAAAAATCATATTTTTTCCACAAGCATGATGTTTTAGTCCCCAATTTTTTATTTTCCCAGGGTAAGAGGAGAAATTGGACCACAAAAGTTGTTGTCCAACATGTCCTGAGTACGCTGATACCCCATATGTGGGGGGAACCACTGTTTGGGACGCACGGCAGGGCTTGAAAGGGAAGGAGCGCCGTTTGACTTTTCCAAACCAAAATTGGCTGGAATTGCGAACGGACGCCATGTCGCGTTTGGAGGCCCCTGATGTGCCTAAACAGTGGAAACCCCCCACATGTGACCCCATTTTGGAAACTAGACCCCCTAAGGAACTTATCTAGGTGTGTGGTGAGCACTTTGAACCCCCAAGTGTTTCACTAACGTTTATAATGCCCTGGCGTGAAAAAAAAAATAATTTTTTTTTCCACAAAAGTGATGTTTTAGTCCCCAATTTTTTATTTTCCCAAGGGTAAGAGGAGAAATTGGACCCCAAAAGTGGTTGTCCAATTTGTCCTGAGTACGCTGATACCCCATATGTTGGGGGATACACTGTTTGGGCACACGGCAGGGCTCGGAAGGGAAGCAGTGACGTTTTGGAATGCAGACTTTGATGGAATGGTCTGCGGGCGTCATGTTCCGTTAGCAGAGCCCCTGATGTGCCTAAACAGTGGAAACCCCCCACATGTGACCCCATTTTGGAAACTAGACCCCCTAAGGAACTTATCTAGGTGTGTGGTGAGCACTTTGAACCCCCAAGTGTTTCACTAAAGTTTATAATGCCCTGGCGTGAATAAAAAAAAAAAAAAAAATTTCCACAAATATGATGTTTTAGTCCCCAATTTTTTATTTTCCCAAGGGTAACAGGAGAACTTGGACCACAAAAGTTGTTGTCCAATTTGTCCTGAGTACGCTGATACCCCATATGTTGGGGGAACCACTGTTTGGGCGCATGGCAGGGCGCAGAAGGGAAGCAGTGACGTTTTGGAATGCAGACTTTGATGGAATGGTCTGCGGGCGTCATGTTCCGTTAGCAGAGCCCCTCATGTGCCTAAACAGTGGAAACCCCCACAAGTGACCCCATTTTGGAAACTAGACCCCCTAATGAACTTATCTAGGTGTGTGGTGAGCATTTTGAACCCCCAAGTGTTTCACTAAAGTTTATAATGCCCTGGCGTGAATAAAAAAAAAAAAAAAAATTTCCACAAATATGATGTTTTAGTCCCCAATTTTTTATTTTCCCAAGGGTAACAGGAGAAATTGGACCACAAAAGTTGTTGTCCAATTTGTCCTGAGTACACTGATACCCCATATGTTGGGGGGAACCACTGTTTGGGCGCATGGCAGGGCGCAGAAGGGAAGCAGTGACGTTTTGGAATGCAGACTTTGATGGAATGGTCTGCGGGCGTCATGTTCCGTTAGCAGAGCCCCTCATGTGCCTAAACAGTGGAAACCCCCACAAGTGACCCCATTTTGGAAACTAGACCCCCTAAGGAACTTACCTAGGTGTGTGGTGAGCATTTTGAACCCCCAAGTGTTTCACTAAAGTTTATAATGCCCAGGTGTAAAAATAAAAAATCCTACTTTTATCCTCACAAAAATGATGTTTTAGTCCCCAATTTTTTATTTTCCCAAGGGTAAGAGGAGAAATTGGACACCAAAAATTGTTGTCCAATTTGTCCTGAGTACACTGGTGCCCCATATGTGGGAAAAAACTGTTTGGGCACAAGTCGGGGCTCAGAAGGGAAGTCGTGACGTTTTGGAATGCAGACTGATGGAATGGTCTGCGGGCGTCATGTTCCGTTTGCAGAGCTCCTGATGTGCCTAAACAGTAAAAAAAACCACAAGTGACATAATTTTGGAAAGTAGACTCCCAAGGAACTTTTCTAAATGTGCCCCCCTTCTGGAACTAATCTTTCCTGTAAAGTAAATTAGTAGTGCATTGAGGTGTGGTACAATTTGAAACAATCCTTCATACACAGGCCAGGTTTTTCGGGGCAGGTGTCGCATTGGTAAGTGGTGTCCTTGCGTATTCCCCTTTTGTAACACACTCGGCACCTTTTTTGCGGCTTACCTTTGCTTCCAGTTGGCGGGACCACCCCCGGGAAATGCTGACCTGGTATGATACGAGCACCTTCAGTTCCAGAAGTACTGGGGCCCGCTGTTTCCTGAGCGCCAAACATCAGGGCCTTAACCACTACCTCCTGGAACTGAAGGTACGTCGTATCGCTGTTGCGTGCACATCGTGACAGCAGGAAAGCGTTGAGCATTGCCATTTGGACGATGTGCACGGACAGCTTCTTGTACCACACCTTGGCCTTTCTCAAAGCACTGTACGGTTGGAGGAGTTGATCAGAGAGATCAACACCCCCCATGTATTTATTGTACCCCAGTACACAGTCCGGTTTGCGGACCTGTGTAGAGGTACCCCGTACAGTGCTGAGGGCGCTGCCATCACCATGTATGGTGGTCAAGAGAAGGACATCCCTCTTGTCCTTGTACTTGACCACCAACAGGTGGTCGCTACATTGGGCTCTGCTCTCACCCTTTCTGAGCATCTGCCCAAGTAGCGTCTTCGGGAGGCCTCTCTGATTTTTGCGGACGGTACCGCAAGCTGCGGTACCTCGCGCAGAGAGGGATTTGTAGAGTGGGACGCTGGAATAAAAGTTATCGGTGTAAAGGTGATAACCTTTATCCAGCAGTGGGTGCACCAAATCCCACACAATTTTCCCACTCACTCCCAGGACGGGGGACACTCAGGGGGTTCAATCCTGGTGTCCTTTCCTTCGTAAACTCTAAAGCTGTGCGTGTACCCTGAGGTACTCTCGCACAGCTTGTAGAGTTTAATTCCGTACCTTGCCCTCTTGCTGGGCAGGTACTGGCGGAATCTGAGCCGTCCCTTAAAATGAACCAAGGACTCATCCACGCAGATGTCCCTTTGGGGCACGTACACTTCAGCAAACTTTTTGCTGAAGTGTTCGATGACCGGCCGAACTTTGAACAGACGGTCAAAGTTGGGGTCATTTTGTGGGGGACACTGTGCATTATCATTATAATGCAGGAATTTGTGGATGGCCTCAAAACGCGTCCGAGCCATGACCATTCGGAACAGTGGAGTGTTGTATAAAATATCAACACTCCAATATTGCCGAAGTTCTGGCTTCTTCAGGATCCCCATATGGAGGACCAGGCCCCAAAACTGCATCATTTCACCTGCGTCTACAGGAGACCAGTTGGAAAATGATGACACTGGGTTTTGCGCCAAAAATTGCCGAGCGTACAAATTAGTTTGCTCCACCACGAGGTTAATAAAATCCTCAGAGAAAAAGACTTTGAAAAAGTCTATTTCTCTGAGGCCCGTGGTGTCAAACTTGATTCCTGATTCTGCCACAAAATCAGGAATCAGTGGCTCGTAATTTTCGGGGGGCGGGGTCCATATGGGGTCCGAAGAGGGGTGCGCTGGTTCATTTTCAGGGGTGGGCGCTGCCTCATCTTCTGTCCTGGGGCGTCTGCGTGGCGGTTCCGCAGGACCCGAGGAGGAAGATGAGGAAGAGGAGGAAGAAGAAGAAGAGGATGAAGAATCTGAAAAGTAAAGAAATGTGGGATCCTCTCCCTCGCTATCAGTGTCGGAGGCAAGTAAAGCGTATGCCTCTTCCACTGAATAGCGCTGTTGGGAAGAACGTGACGAGCGGGACATTTTTTTTGTGAATGTGGTGCTTTGTGTGAACTTTATTTATAACTGTGTGTGTGTGTGGGGGGGATAGTGGTTGGTGCAAACTATGCTGAAAGGAAAAAGCTAAAAGAAAAGAAAGAGAATAGGGAAAAAAATGCCTGTGAAAAAAAGTCTAAACCAGCAGGCACGAGCTCTGATAAGTGACCGTGTCACTTATCAAATCGCGGCTGGATTGCGCACAGAGTGCGAAAGGATGAAAAAAAAAAAAACGCAGAACGAGCTCTGATAAGTGACCGGTGTCATTATCAAAGTTCCGCGCTGCCGGATGTGGCACAGGAGTGGCGGAAAGGAGTGAAAAAAAAACACGCAGGAACGAGCTCTGATAAGTGACCGGTGTCACTTATCAAAGTTCCGCGGCTGCCGGATGTGCGCACAGGAGTGGCGGAAAGGGAAGTGAAAAAAAAAAAAAAACGGCAGGAACGAGCTCTGATAAGTGACCGGTGTCACTTATCAAAGTTCCGCGGCTGCGGATGTGCGCACAGGAGTGGCGGAAAGGGAAGTGAAAAAAAAAACGCAGGAACGAAACTCTGATAAGTGACCGGTGTCACTTATCAAAGTTCCGCGGCTGCTGGATGTGCGCACAGGAGTGGCGGAAAGGGAGTGAAAAAAAAAAACTGCAGGAACGAGCTCTGATAAGTGACTGGTGTCACTTATCAAAGTTCCGCGGCTGCTGATGTGCGCACAGGAGTGGCGGAAAGGGGAGTGAAAAAAAAAAAACTGCAGGACGAGCTCTGATAAGTGACTGGTGTCACTTATCAAAGTTCCGCGGCTGCTGATGTGCGCACAGGAGTGGCGGAAAGGGGAGTGAAAAAAAAAAAAAACGCAGGAACGAGCTCTGATAAGTGACCGGTGTCACTTATCAAAGTTCCGCGGCTGCTAGATGTGCGCACAGGAGTGGCGGAAAGGGGAGTGAAAAAAAAAAAACGCAGGAACGAGCTCTGATAAGTGACCGGTGTCACTTATCAAAGTTCCGCGGCTGCTAGATGTGCGCACAGGAGTGGCGGAAAGGGGAGTGAAAAAAAAAAAAAAACTGCAGGAACGAGCTCTGATAAGTGACTGGTGTCACTTATCAAAGTTCCGCGGCTGCTGAATGTGCGCACAGGAGTGGCGGAAAGGGGAGTGAAAAAAAAAAAAAACTGCAGGAACGAGCTCTGATAAGTGACTGGTGTCACTTATCAAAGTTCCGCGGCTGCTGATGTGCGCACAGGAGTGGCGAAAGGGGAGTGAAAAAAAAAAAAAACTGCAGGAACGAGCTCTGATAAGTGACTGGTGTCACTTATCAAAGTTCCGCGGCTGCTAGATGTGCGCACGGAGTGGCGGAAAGTGGGGATGAAAAAAAAAAAAAACTGCAGGAACGAGCTCTGATAAGTGACTGGTGTCACTTATCAAAGTTCCGCGGCTGCTAGATGTGCGCAGGAGTGGCGGAAAGTGGGTGAAAAAAAAAAAAACTGCAGGAACGAGCTCTGATAAGTGACTGGTGTCACTTATCAAAGTTCCGCGGCTGCTGGAAGTGCGCACGGAGTGGCGGAAAGTGGGGTGAAAAAAAAAAACTGCAGGAACGAGTCTGATAAGTGACTGGTGTCACTTATCAAAGTTCCGCGGCTGCTGAAGTGCGCACAGGAGGGGGGGTGAAAAAGAAAACGCAGGAAGAGCTGAAGTGTGGTGAAGTCGCGTGTGGAAACTGCGCGGGAATCTATCCGCTCGGCGGCTGCTAATGTTGCAGGGGGGTAAAAAGAGGGGAAGGAAGGGGAGGGGAATGGGGTTGGGTGGATCGGCAGGATCGGGGCTCAAAACTCCGTTTGTATCTCTCTTCTTTCTTCTCTCTTCTTTCTTCTCTTCTTCTTCTCTTCTTCTTCTCTCTTCTTTCTTCAGCAGGAGTTGTGGTGTCACAGGCTACTGTGGCACCACAAGGCCCAGCACAGGAGGAGATCTGGCGTGTGACCGCACTGCAGGAATCCTCAGCAAGTGTGAGGACCCCTGCAGTGCGGTCAGACAGGTCAGATCCAGTTTGCAGACAGGTCACAGAGCGGTCACATCGCTGCTGTGACCTGTCATTGGTGGGATCGATGATCACATCGATCCCACCAATCAGAGGAGACCCTTGTTTTGCCGGTTGCTAGGCACCGGCCTAGTAATCGGAGCTCACTGCTCCGATTCCTAGGCAGGTCACCGGCAGGTCAGGAAGCAGGGCACAGAGCGGTCACACCGCTGCTGTGCCCTGTGATTGGCGCGATCGTCGATGACATCGATCGCGCCAATCAGCAGCTGCAGGCCCTACTGGGCCTGTCCTAGGCTCCGGCCTAGGATCGGTGCTATTACTGCACCGATCCAGGCAGGTACAGGCAGGGCACAGCGCGGATACACCGCGGCTGTGCCCTGCGATTGGCGCGATCGATGTGATCGGCGATCGCGCCAATCCAGGGGGGGTCTGCTCCTTTCTATGCCCAGGCCTAGGATCGAGTACATCGGTACTCGATTCTAGCCTGGGATCTCACTGTTTCAGCCCATCGGATTGGCTGAAACAGTGAGAAAGGCTGCGATTGGCTGTTCAGAATTGAACAGCCAATCACAGCGATCGGGAGTGAGGGTGGGCGGTGACAGACCCCGGGATGCCGGCGCCATCTCTCCTGAGGTAAGATGGCGTCGGAATTTTAATGCGATCATTGCGACTTAAGTCGCAATGTCGCATTAAAGGGCTGGACGTACTATCCCGTCCCCGGTCATACGGGCCCAGGTACCATGGACGGGATAGTACGTCCGATGGCAGTAAGGGGTTAATAGCATGATGCTTGCCAGTTATGTTTATGTCACCAATATCTTGAATATTGAAATGTTCACATGTATGTTAGTTATATTAGCTTAGTTATTTCTTCAGTTAAAAGACAAAGGATGTAGCAATATGTTATATGCTGAGCCGCCTCTAGGGGTCTCACTACCTGGATGTATTGAGAGGATAGAAAGGAGGGACTCGTTGGTAAGAGCACGAGACAGGAAGCATTCATGTAATGGTGGCTGAGAGAACATGTACACAATAAAAGTAACCCGTTACCACAATCGTGTCAGAGGCATAAACAAGAAATAGAACAGGGCTCACAATCTAAATTCCCTATTAGTATGTCTTTGGAATGTGGAAGGAACCCGGAGGAAACCCACGCAAACTTGGGGAGAACATACAAACTCCTCGCAGATGTTGCCCTTGGTGGGATTTGAATTCAGGACTCCAGCGTTGCAATGCTGCTAACCACTGAGCCACCATACTGACTCATATAGCTCCTATTCTGACTCCACAACTCCAAAGCCTTAGAGAAGAGTTGTGCTAATACTAGAGATGTACACGGTCTAGCAGCTACGTCTGTAATATGTGGCCACTGGATGCAGCCCTGTGAACTGCCTCTTACCTGACGGCATCTGCACCTCCTTTTTTGTTTAGATGGCCTGGTGCAACGTCATCTTAGCGGCGTGGCGAGATTTGACGTCGCATGGAGATGATACGATGTTGTCCCAAGCCAGCTAATGAATAGAAGAGCCTTAGATGTCGTCAAGTAAGTGGCGGTTTGCTGTGCTACCGTCCGTGGCTACAAATTATTGACATGGTTGTTGGGCCCGGTCATATGAATCAATCCGCATCGACTCTAGTTGATACTGTAAGGTTTACCTTAATTGGTAAAATTAGAATCATTAATAAGGGAAGAGCTGGAGAACACTTACGTAATACACAGAGCTTTACTTTCTAGAAAGTATGAAATTGAGGAGAACAGTAAATGTATGAAAGCCCCACCTGCATTTGGCTGTGTTATTCCAGGGATATTAGATTTAGGATATAATTTGATCTTTTTAAAGAACAACTTTGTACTGGGTAATCCTAAAAAATATCTTATTTTCAGAAAAGAAATCCATTTTAAATAATGGCAGTGGCCTCAATATGCAGATAATCTCATTGCTTAACAATATGGAATTAGAAATGTAGGAGCAGGAGGGAAAACATTAAAACCTAGAAACATAGGGGTTGTTCTAGATAAATTTCATCACATTGGATGTTCATGCTGGAAATCACAGGAATGTTCTCTTTTATAACCATTTTCATTACATGACGAGAATTTGCAGATGATCTTGATTAAACGTTTCCTACCATTTTGTTTATGCGGTAAATAGATAATTTATAGATTATTAACTTGTAGTTTTGCGCCGCTCTATTTCATCTGGAACCTATTCTTTTGTCTGGACAGAAGATTAGATGGCCACACACAGACATATAACTTAGCAGGGGCGGACATAACGCTGGTGCAGCTGCATAGGGGCCCTGAGCAGGAGGGGGCCCAGAGAAACTAATAAAACACCATAGTCAAACATCGAGCCGGTGGTGGCAGCATCAGTACCAACAGGAGAAGTACTCACCTGTCAGTGTTGATGTTGCTCCGTCTACTGCTGTCCATGTCGGGGCGTTGCAGGTAGGGAGAGGAAAACTGCTTTAGTAAGTCATAATTAGCACTGTAATAGGAGAAAGGGATCTGCCGAGCGCCCCCTGGTACAGTCTTATAAAGTTTCAACATCTGCACAGTGTTATACAGGTCCTTCTCAAAAAATTAGCATATAGTGCTAAATTTCATTATTTTACATAATGTAATGATTACAATGAAACTTTCATATATTTTAGATTCATTACACACCAACTGAAATTTGTCAGGTCTTTTATTGTTTTAAATCTGCTGATTTTGGCATACAACTCCTGATAACCCAAAAAACCTGTCTCAAAAAATTAACATATTTCAACCATCCAATAAAATAAAAGTGTTTTTTAAAAACAAACAAAAAAAACATCAAATAATAAAGTTCAGTTATGCACTCAATACTTGGTCGGAATCCTTTTGCAGAAATGACTGCTTCAATGCGGCATGGCATGGAGGCAATCAGCCTGTGACACTGCTGAGGTGTTATGGAGGCCCAGGATGCTTCGATAGCGGCCTTAAGCTCATCCAGAGTGTTGGGTCTTGCGTCTCTCAACTTTCTCTTCACAATATCCCACAGATTCTCTATGGGGTTCAGGTCAGGAGAGTTGGCAGGCCAATTGAGCACAGTAATACCATGGTCAGTAAACCATTTACCAGTGGTTTTGGCACTGTGAGCAGGTGCCAGGTCGTGCTGAAAAATGAAATCTTCATCTCCATAAAGCATTTCAGCCGATGGAAGCATGAAGTGCTCCAAAATCTCCTGATAGCTAGCTGCATTGACCCTGCCCTTGATGAAACACAGTGGACCAACACCAGCAGCTGACATGGCACCCCACACCATCACTGACTGTGGGTACTTGACACTGGACTTCAGGCATTTTGGCATTTCCTTCTCCCCAGTCTTCCTCCAGACCCTGGCACCTTGATTTCCGAATGACATGCAAAATTTGCTTTCATCAGAAAAAAGTACTTGGGACCACTTAGCAACAGTCCAGTGCTGCTTCTCTGTAGCCCAGGTCAGGCGCTTCTGCCGCTGTTTATGGTTCAAAAGTGGCTTTACCTGGGGAATGCGGCACCTGTAGCCCATTTCCTGCACACGCCTGTGCACGGTGGCTCTGGATGTTTCTACACCAGACTCAGTCCACTGCTTCCTCAGGTCCCCCAAGGTCTGGAATCGGTCCTTCTCCACAATCTTCCTCAGGGTCCGGTCACCTCTTCTCGTTGTACAGCGTTTTCTGCCACATTGTTTCCTTCCAACAGACTTCCCATTGAGGTGCCTTGATACAGCACTCTGGGAACAGCCTATTTGTTGAGAAATTTCTTTCTGGGTCTTACCCTCTTGCTTGAGGGTGTCAATGATGGCCTTCTTGACATCAGTCAGGTCGCTAGTCTTACCCATGATGGGGGTTTTGAGTAATGAACCAGGCAGGGAGTTTTTAAAAGCCTCAGGAATCTTTTGCATGTGTTTAGAGTTAATTAGTTGATTCAGAAGATTAGGGTAATAGGTCGTTTAGAGAACATTTTCTTGATATGCTAATTTTTTGAGACAGGTTTTTTGGGTTATCAGGAGTTGTATGCCAAAATCATCAGTATTAAAACAATAAAAGACCTGACAAATTTCAGTTGGTGTGTAATGAATCTAAAATATATGAAAGTTTCATTGTAATCATTACATTATGTAAAATAATGAAATTTAGCACTATATGCTAATTTTTTGAGAAGGACCTGTATTTGTGCCTATCAGCTAAAGACTTTGCTGCTACAGAAGACATGTGGGCCAGTCCAGGAGTGAAAATATCGTGGTGGAGTGGGCCCACCAACACCAGCAACTACTTCAGGTGTATTATACCAGGATGCGACTAAGGATGGGGCAAATTATAGCAGGAAGGGAACCAGGATGGAGCATTTAATCCTAGGAAGGGCCCCAGGATGGGTCACATTATACCAGGATGGGAACACATTATACCAGAAAATGGACCAGGATGTGCTACATTACCAAAGGAAGGAGACCAAGATGAGCCATATTATCAAACTGAGGTGACCAGGATGGGGCACATTATACAAGGAAGGGACCCAGGATGGGGCTCATTATCCCAAGAAGAGACCCATAGGGACCCAGGATGGGGCTCATTATCCCCGGAAGGGACCCAAGATGGGGCACATTATACCAGGAAGGGCCCAGGATGGGGCACATTATACAAGGAAGGAACCCAAGATGGGGCACAATAAACCAGGTAGGGACCCAGGATGGGAATCATTATACAAGGAAGGGACCCAGGATGGATGGGGCACGTTATCCCAGGAAGGGAACCAGGATGGGACACATTATACCAAGAATGGGACCAGGATAGGGCACATTATACCAGGAAGCAACCCAGGATGGGGCACGTTATCCCAGGAAGGGAACCAGGATGGGACACATTATACCAAGAAGGGGACCAGGATAGGGCACATTATAACAGGAACAGACCCAGAATGTGGCACATTATACCAGGAAGGGACCCAGGATGGGGCACATTATACAAGGAAGGAACCCAAGATGGGGCACAATAGACCAGGTAGGGACCCAGGATGGGAATCATTATACAAGGAAGGGACCCAGGATGGATGGGGCACGTTATCCCAGGAAGGGAACCAGGATGGGACACATTATACCAAGAATGGGACCAGGATAGGGCACATTATACCAGGAAGCAACCCAGGATGGGACATATTATCCCAGGAAGGGAACCAGGATGGGACACATTATACCAAGAAGGGGACCAGGATAGGGCACATTATAACAGGAACAGACCCAGAATGTGGCACATTATACCAGGAAGGGAGCCAGGATGGGGCACGTTATCCCAGGAAGAGAACCGGATGGGATACATTATACAAAGAAGAGAACCAGGATAGGGCACATTATACCAGGATCGGAGCCAGGATAGGGCACATTATACCAGGATCGGACCCAGAATGGGGCACATTATACCAGTATGAGGCAAATAATACCTGAAAATAGAACAGGATGGGCCATATTATCAAAAAAGGGGACCACGATGGGACACGTTATTCCAGGAAATGGACCACGATGGTATATGTTATTCCAGGAAATGGACCATGATGGGACACGTTATTCCAGGAAATGGACCACCAAAATGAGGAAAATTACCAAAGGAAGGGGACCAGAATAGGCCATATTATCAAATAGAGGGGACCAGGATGGGGCACGTTAAACCAGGAAGGGGACAAGGATAGAACACATTATACCAGAAAGGGGATCAGGATGGGCACATTACGAAAGGAAGGGGACCAGTGTGAGGTACATTATACCAAGAAGAGGACCATGAGAAACATTATACCAGGAAGGGGACCAGGATGGGGCACATTGTACCAGAAAGGGACCCAATATGGTGGAAAATTAAACCAACAAGGGACCCAGGATGGGACACATTATACCAGGATGGTGCACATTATGCCAGGAAGGGACCCATAATGGGTAACATTATTTCAGAAAGGGACCCAGGATGGGGCACATTATACCAGGATGGGGCATATTATGCCAGGATGGGGCACATTATACCAGGATAGGGCACATTATAGCAGGATGGGGCACATTATACCAGGATAGGGCACATTATAGCAGGATGGTGGACATTAGACAAGAAAGGAGACCAGGATGGGTGACATGGGACACAAATAAAAGATTTATTTAAAAGGTGGAGATTAGGGAAAAAGTGCTATTTTTTTTTCCTTTTTTGTGTATTTTCTGTGTTGTATTTTTTTGGCCAAAAAATACCCAGTCTGACAGATGACAAAATTGGCAGACATAGTAATCACGAAGGATCGTTTAATTTCCAAATAGAAGTTGGGCCAAAATTATGATCAGCCATTCTTTGGCCAATTTTTATCTTGTTTTCAGTTGCAGTGTTACGTTGCTATGAATGTATCTAACGGATATTCATGCGGGTATGAATAAATCCGGATGGAATTTAAAAATGAAATAATTGGACAATTGGTGATTACCAGGACCTGCCGAGTGCAAATCAATGAGGAGGACAAGGACTCAATACAACTTGTAAGGCAGTAGAGAGCCCCACACCTTAACGTTTTTTGTAATATTTCCTTTGTAAGCTACGACTGTACTTCTAAGTCATTTCAACAGAAAAATAGACACATGATATCCCGAAATGCCAAATGATCCACTTAATAAAATTTCTGAAAATTGACAGATAAATTTACACAGAGAGCGGTCCACTTTTTAGTTGGTGTGTTCAAAGGTTAAATTATGTGAATTAATGTGGAGTTCTTTGATTGCAGTTCTCACGTCAAAAGATAAATTAAATACCCTCATTAGGCTAATTAGTAATCTTTGAAATACTTCATTTTTTACATGGCTTGATTGTAGAGCTTATTAAATTAGCATTCTTCTGCACCACTATCTAATAAGGACTTATTCATTTATTTGGGGTGTGTAGAGGGTCTCCTGACCACTATGCTCCCTACTTTAAGAAATCTCTCTCGCCAAAATTTTTAGAATGACGTAATAAATTTTTAAAAATTGCAGGTTATTTTTTATTAAAAAAATTTACATTGGGATCGAAATACTTTCCAAATTTTTTAGGTTTCATAATAATCAAGATGACCTCCGATGAATATTAATTAGTGGTTCTTCTTGATCTTTCCACCTAGAATACATAATTTAGCATCTTTCTACAAGTTTTAAGCTACCATTCGACACACACTCAATGCTACACACATACACACGATCCATGATACATAAATACACAAACAATAAATGGTACACACGCAGACACAAACTCCATACTACACACATGCACACACAAGCCATGCTACACGAACACACTCCATGCTACACACACATACAAAATCCATGCTACACACTTACCCATACAATCCACATGCTCTCCATGCTGCAGACACGCCACTTTACACACAATCCATGCTACACACACATGCTCCATGCTATACACATGAGTCGCACGTACCAGGGCTTATGGGGTACTCGGCACCGAGCCCGTTCACTTCAATGGAGGAGAGGTCACGGGTAGCGCAGCTCGGTCCGTTGCCCTGGGCGCTCATTCAAAGGGGGGTATTTACAGGGGATTTAGAAATGTTCGTGATGCCACCTGTGGTTTCTGATCAGGGTGACCAGCGCTGCAGGGTGAATCCTCTGAGGGGTTGTAACTGGGCAGCAAGGTGTTAAGTCTTCCACAGGTAAGACTGATCCCTCGAGGTATATGGCGGTGCAGGGGTGCAGGCAATAAGGCAGACACACACAATGAGTCTCTTTCCGTACCTTTACTGGTGATATTTGCAGGCACGTCCCGGGAGGCTGCTCAGGGTGGAGGATGCACGTCCAGTAATCACTGAGTAGGTGTAGGGCCTCCTTACGTCTTCATATGTGTGAGTTTCTAACTTGCATAAAGCTAAGTTTAACTCCGTGTGAAACACCTACGCCCGGCTGACATTGTGGTAGAGCCTTCTTGCGGACAGAACTAAGTCCTCTATGGCTGATCAGGCCTGACTCCTGTTCTTCCTGACCCCGGTTACGTATCAGCACTGAAGGGCCCCTCTGCGACCTGAAGTCAAGCAGGGTCTCCGGTTTCTCCCACTAGCCGTGAAGGTACTAGCAAGCTCGGACCCGGTGTCCGGTTGTGCAGGGTGGAGGTAAGCTATCGTTGCTATTTCTCCTCAGTCACTCTCTCTTTCCCTTTTTCCACTTGCCTGTCGTCCTACTCACACCTTTAACATAAGCACAGGCAACAGTAGGTGTCAGCTTTCTTCTTTTCTTCACCGCTCTCTAACAGTGCCTCAGTTGACTCGGTGTTACAAATACTGCAGTTCCCTTTCCTTCACTTCTTTCTTAGGCTCTGTCTGAAGCAGCTATCAGGACCTTCCGTCAGACTGATCTGTGCACACTCCGAGAGTCACTTTCCACTTCCCTAGGGAACTAACAGTCAGCACGTTCTGAGGTAACAGTTTGTTTCTCTGCTTCCGTCTCATCTGACAGGAATCTCCATCTGTCTGAACTCTGCTCTGAGCTCTGCTCTGACAGGAAATCAACTCCAAAAGGCCTCACTGCTGCGTCTCTCCACACCCTTATATACTCTAAAGGGCTCCCTCTGGTGGCACTATAGGGAAATGTGAAGTGTGAATGAATATCGGGTGATTGTGAATTACCTTTCTGTGCATCCTCCTGGGTACATGTGGCACCAAGCGCAGCTGGGCTACACACACACATCCAAATATATACTACACACATACACAATCCATGGTATACACACAATCTATACTATACACATGCACACCCAATCCTTGGTACACGCACACGCTTTATGCTACACATGCACACAATTCATGCTAGACACAAAAAGATGTGCACACCATGTTAAACATGCACACACACACATACACACACATGTGCACACATTACAAGGTAAGGTTTGAACACTAGATTTGCCATATAATTAACACTAAATTTTTGTTGAAAATTTTAGGAAATTGGTTCTGGCAGCAGTGGCCCCACCAGTTCAAATAAACTTCATCCGCTGGTCAGAAGACGATATAAATGGCATATGCTTGATCATTCACAATAGGTGATTGTCACAGCTGACCTCTTCGCCCTCCCTACATAGTGATCTCTGTAGAAGCCACAGAGCATGCCCTAAACACAATCCTATAGTAGTCAATCAACATTTCCAGACTATTACTGTTTATGTTTCCCGTGGCTGCTGATAGCATCTCTCTAAATGCTGAATATATCGCTAAATGTTAACACAAACTCGGGCTCGATATCTGCCTCATATTAATGTACAGGAAATAGAATAAGTAAACCTACGAAATAGCTGTTTTTACTTATTAACAAATAATATAGATAATACATTCCTTTTAAGGATTGCTTTTCAGACTGTTTTCTCATATAAGCCATTAAATAAAGTGCCACCAAGCAAGGTTTCAACCTATTTCACCGGCAAATAAAAGTCTAAATACCTAAGGGGATACTTGATTAATCGCCAAAGAAAAGAATAAGCTCTTAGCAAGGCAGACAGCATTCATCTAAGGAAAAGCAGAAGATGTCATCCAAGAAAAGATTAAAGGCAAGAGAAAAGAAGGTTATAATTGGGCAAGAGAAAGAGTTTTATATCAAGTGCTCAATACAAATTCCATTGATCACTGGGAGACATTTGTCCTAGCCATGGACCATGGTGAACATTGGCATGTTTGACAGAATCAAGAAAAGACTTGGGAGCATTCAATCAGTTTCACAGATACTCGCTCTTCAACAAAGACATGAACTAGGGTAAAATATAGAGGGAGAGCAAACCATAAAGCAGAGGAGGCTTTACAATGTGGAATGGACCTGTGAACAACAAGAAAATTGATGAAGGCCATTGTATAGTTCCCATGTAGATAAAGAGATAATTTACTTTCAAAAATGTCTGTCACACGAAGGTACAAGACAAAGAAGTGTCCATAAAATCTCTAAAAGTGTCCTGAAGTCTAAACAATGGTGCTAAGAAAGAAAATTGTCCAAAATAACTTTATTATATCATTTCTAGAGATGAGAAAATTGATTTGCAGGAACCTCGTCCAGTGGCCATGTCAATAGTCCGGGGATGCACCAAGGTTGCCTACTTGCCGGCATCCATGGTGCCTCTTCTGATTTTTAGGTCCAGCGTGACATCATACATTTGTTACCCCATAACAATGACATTATGTGCTCGTCTGTTTTTTTTTTATATGTCCACCGTTGTTGGCGTGATTTTTGTTTTCCAGATGTTTGTGACCGAAAACATTTTTTTATGTGCTCCTGCTTCGCAGAGTGATTTTTTTTTTTGTGTATGGCAGAAATGTATGTGCAAATGCTTTTAATGGAAAAAACAATGGACTGATGAACTTTTAATAGATTTTTTTGCTCTAAAAAGTAGAAAACAGGTTAACGACGAAAATAAAGAGCAGTTTTTGTTTTGTTCAAGCTTCATGAACCATGTGCACCTTGTTGAGACATTTGCTGCAAAAAAACTCAAGGTGAAAAAAGAAAAGTGTCCTTTAGGACAGAAACTCATCAAGGGATTTACATCTGTGTTCATCTCATCACTTTTCTGTTCCACCATAGAAACAGAAAAGCCAAAATAAAGCAGTGCCTGACCTATCACAAGACCAGATGAATAACAGTAACTTTAATGGGGTCTGTCATGTTAAAAAATAACAGCAATGAAAAGCCAGTGTAAAGGTTAAGTAAAACTAATTGTTAAAAACATTTATGTAGCTCAAACAGCAGAGCTGTATGACTGCACCTGTAGTGTAAAAAGAGCAAATATCAAAATTTCAAGTTAAAAGGGTTTTCCACTTTAAGAAAAGTGGTGTCCAAAGGCTTGTATACTAATGTAGTAAAACCACAAATTCAGATACTAGTCACCCTTCTCCTCCACCTACATCAGCAGTGTCACCAATTTTAGTGACGGGCTGCAGCAGTGATGTGAGCAATCAATGTCATGTCTCTGCTGCAACCAAAGCATGAAGACCGGAGCAGCATCGGGAAGCAGTGCTGGACTCGGGGAGGGTGACAACTGAATTTGTTATTTTACAAGGATGCAATCCTTTGGGGACCACTTTTCTTAAAGGGAATCTGGCAGTAGGATCATCCCTTCTAATCTGTCTACATGGGAATGTAGGTCATACGAAGCTGAATAAAATTATACTTTGATATCTGATATCTTATTCCAGAGAAATCCACATTTTTTAATATGTAAATGAGCTGTTAAGCTCTATGGGCTAGATATAGATCTCCCCAAGAATCTGTCTCCGGAGCTTATGTTGAATGTAAGGAGGCGTTACCAGTGTGAGACATATAGATGAGGATAGCAGACTATCAGTCATTACATGTCTCACACTGGTAACGCCCCCTTTCAATTACAATAATCTCTGGAGACAGATTTTCAGAAAGATCTATGTGACGCTTCCCACGGCTGCGGGCGTTGGGACATGGCATAGCTTGCCTAACTAGCCAATGCTCCCACGCCGCCAGTCCACGACGACGTGAGGCATGAGTCCCAGATGGTATGAGAATGTGGACCCACTGGACCACGGAGGGAGACCCAGGCCTGCCCGGACTAGGGAAGGGCAGCGACCAGGATCCGTGGCAGCTGAACATGTGGGCAAGGTGGCGACCTGCAGGACTAGACAACACCGCACAACTTCAGGTAAGAAGAAACATAAAGTTTACTTAAAGAAACACAGTACATAAACATAACATAAGACCGGGCTCCCGATTCCTCACATCAGAGAAGGGTAAACGACTCAGGATCACAGACCAGTGCAGGAGGACATCACGGGTAGATGCAGTCCAGGGTTATCTGGCACGGGCATACTTGGGTGGCCTCTCTCTCAGGCCTTTAGGCGTAGCACATAATGTATATATTAAAGACTGGGCACACTCAAGGTTGTGTAAAGAAAAGATTTTAATACGTACACCTGATCACTAGTTACAACAAACGTTTCGGTCGATATTGACCTTCATCAGTGTACTAAAAAAATAATAATAGGTGATCAATATATTTGTTACAAAAAAGAAATAAAGTATTAACACATATATACAAGGGTCATAATGAGCTATGGTAAATCTCAAAAGAGTCTAATCAGCATCATGATTATCAAAAGTACTCAGGACGATGAAATGGTATAGAAAAATAAGAAATAAAATCTGGACATACCTAGTGGCAGTGTGTACCCAATATAGTAGGGTATAGAGATTGTGTCTGTGAATCAGATTAATCTAGTATTATCATATTATCAGGAAAGCTGTGCTTGTATTGAATAGAGGGATAACATACCGATTGCAGTGAGTTATCAGCCTATGAGTGATGCTGTGAACAGCTGTGATGGAGGACAAATACCAGTAAGTGGCTATAAACTATATCAATAGAGTCATTGTGGATGGAAAAGAGAATGAACATACCGCTTTAAATAGATCTCTGGATGAAAATATAAACTGTGGAGGATATAACATAAGCGCTCATAAGGTATGGAGCCATGCAGTATAACGTAATCCAGTGTGGTATCGCTGGTAATGTGCACTTACCCAGAGCAGACTATAGCACATGTGGGATCACAGTGACGCGGTATCCACCGCTTGTCTCGTGGTGGCAGGAAGTAGTGACTGGCCAGACTAAATAGAATTTGCGGTCTGCTAATGGCGCTAAGCGCCGGACCGGAAGTGCTCATACCGGAAGTGACGTTGGCGCTGCTGTACAGAATGTAGAGGCAGCGTTCTGCGTTCCACAGGGACCGCTTGCGTTCCAACTACAGAGCGCATGTCAGGAATCTTGTGAGAGGAAGGTGCACAGTGAAGGAGAAAGTGACCATCCAAAACAGACATGTTAATAGCGGTTCTGTAAAAAAAGGACATAAGTATCAGTAAGCGATAATATACAAATATAAATGATGTTATGACATAATCGTATACAATTTGGACAGATAAATTCAAGAAAAATTAAATAAAAGAGTGGAGATCATAATCTCTATTTAACCCCTTGGGGTATAGGGTGTCCAATTCATGGATCCAGTAAGCCTCTCTCCGTTTAAGCTGAGTTATACGGTCTCCACCCCTCCTTGATTGTGGTACATGTTCTAATACTTGATAGCGTAGTTGTGCTATATTGTGACCTGCCGCAATGAAGTGTTGTGGAATAGGTAACAGCGTTTCTTTGCATCTTATGGTGGACTTATGCTTGGCTATCCTGTTCTTTACACTCTGTGTGGTTTCGCCTATATATAGGAGGCCACAGGGACATTTAATCAAGTATACCACATAATTTGTATTGCATGTGAAGTAATCTTTGATGGTATATCTTTTACCAGTATGAGGATGGTATACAATGTTACCCTTGACAACATTGTTACACTGGTGGCATGAAAGACACGGAAAGGTCCCCGTCTTAGGGTTTTGAAGAAATCTTTGAGTAGTGATAGGTTTGTTTGTACCAATATCAGCCCTAACTAGACAGTCCCGTATATTCCGTGGTCGCCTAAAGCATGGCATAAAACGGGTGTTTAAAGGCCTCGACTTCAGGGTGAGCGGACTGAAGAATATGCCAATATCGCCGTATGGCTGAATGGATTCTGTAGGCTGCCGGATGGTAGTCGTGTACGAATGGTATTCTAGTCCCTTTGTTTGATTGTCGATTTCTACCAAGGGACTGTGTCCTAACCGTATGGGGTGGGTAACCTCTGTCTAGAAATTTAGACTGCATTTCTTTAATCCTTGTCTGTTGTATGGATGGATTAGATACAATGCGGGTAACTCTCTGAATCTGGGATTGTGGGATGGAACACTTCATTTTGTAGGGGTGGAAACTAGAGAAATGGAGAAGGCTATTTCTGTCAGTAGCTTTTGAGAAGATATCAGTAGTTAAGTTGCCCTGTGGATACTTGACCACTAAGGTGTCCAGAAAACTGATTTGTTCAGTGTCATGGGTCATAGTGAAGTCTAGGCCCGGCCACGATGTTCTCAGGAAATCAAAGAAGGTATTTAATGTTGTCAGGTCACCTCCCCACACACAGAAGACATCATCTATGTATCTTTTCCAGACCAAGGCATGGTGCTTGAAAAGATGATGTTGATAGATTAGAGTCTCCTCATAGTGTGCCATATAGGCATTAGCGTATGGAG
>JARQOD010003275.1:42608-66910 GCA_033576555.1 Oophaga sylvatica | reverse complement strand
CCCCACTGCTGGCTTTGTTTGTCTGGTTGCGAAAATAGGGCGGGAGCCCACGCATTTTTTTGCAACAATTTTACACCTCAATATATATATATATATATATAATATATATATATATACATGTCATTGAATTTGTGACACATATATATATTATATATATTTATATTTATAGTTCATACACTTCTACATAGTATAATAGCCCCTAATTCAGTTGCCGGCTTTTGTGAAAATGCAGAACCCGACATGAAATGACACATGGTTTACATAGAGTTAACCTTGTCATTTCAAGTTGTTTGATCTATTGTTTTCACTAACAATTACATCAGTCTATGTGTGCAAAATTTCACACCTGTTGTCATGTATAGTGTACAGTTCCTATAGCGTCTTGTGCTTGGGTGCGAGGAAAACACATGAGACATAGGTTGATATGAAATGACTTGTATTACTTCATACAAGCATGCAGAAAAGGTCACACAGTTTGCAGGAACAGTGACAGGAGACACAGCAGGCCAGAGTAATTTCAAGCACTACAATAAATCTCCAAGCAGGTTCAGGATCTCTTCTCTGTACCGTAATTCCTCTGCAAACATGGATTCACCAGACAGCAGGTTTCCAAAGTCCAAAAGTGTTCCAAAGTTCCTCAGTAGGAAATAGCTGGAGTCCAAAATCCTAGGTTTCCAGGAGTCAGGTCACAGGCTGACTGAGGCTTGATTCAGGAGCACTGATTGTTCAGCTGAGGCTGCTTAAGAAGCAAGAGGGAGAGAATCAGGGCGGGAACATGAAAACTGGAAACTCCATATTAACTGAGGGCAAGAGCTGCAGAAAGACAGAAAGCAAAATGGCCGACGGAGTTTCAAGGAACATGTCAAAAGAGACAAAGAACCTTACACCTGTAGGGGTTAATTAAAGGTGTAAATTCGTAGCAAAAAAGTCCGTTTTTTTACAACGAATTTACACCTTTAATTAACCCCTACAGGTGTGAAATTTTGCACATATAGACTGATGTAATTGTTTGTGCAAATCACATATCAAACTACATGAAAAGACATGGTTAACCCTATGTACACCAAGTGTCATTTAATGTCGGGTGCTTCTGTCTTTTCACAGAAGCCGGCTTTACCCGGCAATTGAATCAGAGGCTATTTTACTATGTAGAAGTGTATAAACTATACATATATGTATATATATATGTCACAATGACATGTTATACATATATATATATATATATATGTATTCTATGTGTGTATATTTTGTGTTTACAACGAAAGAAAGGGTTTTTTTAGTTGCGATATTTTGTTCCCATAGACTTACATGGGACTTCCGGTATCGGTATCGGTATCGCCGATATTTTAGTGATATCGGCGATACCATTCCGATCCTATATTTTTGGATATCGGAAAGTATCGCTCAACACTAGTCAGGAACATCCTGAGACTGGGGAGAGGCAGAAAAAAACAGGAGTGTCGGCATTAACACATTGGCAGCCCCAACTGGTCACAGACACAGATTTCCAATCCAAAACAGATTATGAGACTGTAACCAAGGGAAACCCAGAACAATAATGTCATGCAGATTATACAGCACCAAAATTTGCAACTCTCCTGATGATCTGGTTCAACCCTCATTATCACCTGAGTAGAAAACTGGGGTTTATTCTCCGCCAAAGGGGTAGAATCAATGCCCAGTAGGGAATAGACTTCCCAGGGGTATCATAGGCAACCCACAACGTTTTGCAAAGTCAAAATCCATCAGGTTAATAGCTGCTGTTGAATCAACAAAAGACTGAGCAGAAAATGTGGACATAGAGCAAATCAGGGTAACAGTCAACAGAAATTTAGTCTGAACACTACCCAAGACAACTGAACGTGCAAAATGTCTTCCCCGCTTAGGGCAGACTGAAATAGCATGAGAGGCATCACCACAGTAGAAACATAAGCCATTGCGCTTTCGAAACTCATGACGCTTTGCCCCAGAAGTCACTCCATCACACTGCATGGGCCCAGGAGTTGGCTCACAAGGCAACACTATCTCACGCATACCTCTGCGCTCACGCAAACGTCTGTCAATTTGAATAGCCAATGAAATAGAATCTTTAAGACCAGAGGGAGCAGGGAATCTCACCATAACATCCTTTACATTCTCTGACAGCCCCTTCCGAAAAAGGGCTGCCAGAGCATCATCATTCCATTTGGTCAGGACTGCCCACTTTCGGAATTTCTGACAGTACAACTCAGCGTCTTCAAGACCCTGATTTAATGCCAACAAGGTTTTTTTCCGCTTGATCAGTGACATTAGGTTCATCGTACAATAACCCCAGAGCCAGAAAAAAAGCATCAATATCATTCAAAACAGGATCCCCAGGTGTCAGGGAAAAAGCCCAATCCTGAGGATCGCCACGCAGGAGAGAGATGACAATTTGAACCTGCTGTGCTGCGTTCCCTGAGGACTTAGGCTTTAAGGCAAAAAAAAAACTTACAGTTATTTTTGAAATTCAGAAATTTAGCCTGATCCCCCAAAAACAAATCTGGCATGGGAATCCTTGGTTCCACAACCGGCAACCTAGCAAGATAGGTAGCAATACTCCGAACCTCAGTGGCAAGCTGATCCACACGGCCAGAAAACTGTTCAAGCTCCATTGAGAGAAAAAAAAAATCCCCTCAGCACCCAGAGAAAAAGGGGAAAATATGCAACAAACAGGAAAAAAAAATCTCTGTCAACTTTTTTTTTTTGTTACACTATTTTTCCCTTCTGTGAGAACCATATAATTTTCAGTTTGGGCCAGTGATACTGTTGTGTTTTGGTAGCTGAGGAGACTAAGCAAAAACGGCAATACACAAGAGAGGCTGGAACCTATTGGATTGCAGTAATCTGAACTAACCACACAACTAGAGGTAGCCGTGGCGCGTTCCTACGTTGATCCTAGACGCCTCGTCACAGCCTGAGAGATAACTACACCTAAAGGCAGAAAGATTAAAGCTATTTGCCCAGAAGCAGATCCCCAAAGAAAATAGGAAGCCCCCAATCATGTAATGGCGGTTAGACAAGAAGAAGCATGTCACAGACAGAAAATAGAATGAGCAAATGCTGAGGCCCAATCTGTCTAGACAGAAAAGTACAGGAAAGGATACTCACTGCAATCAATAAAACCCTATAAAATACCAACTCTTCTGATTGCAAAAACACCTGAGATCATACGATCTCTACCACCTAAATCAGATCTCTGGTGTAACAAAACTAAGCCGCAGCCACTGAAATAACAGGAAAAAGCAAATGAACAAATAACAGTGGCTTCGATAAACTGAGAGGAGCACAAGCCCCCGGAGGGGACCTGGCTGACCTCCACAGAAGTGCAGGAACAATGCAAAAAGCAAGCACAAAAATAAAAGCAGAAAATATCTTATCTGATAGCAGAAGATGCAGGCAAGACTCAGCAAACTTCCAAATGAACCAGGAACCACAATTGAGACAAGAACAATTGATCACTGGCAACCATCATGGAAGAGAACCTCCCTTATATCAGACCAGTCCGTGAACCCAGATTGCCATTCCTCGCTGAAAGGTTCAGTACTGTCTGTAACCACCAGAGGGAGCCTCTGCTCAGAAACCATCTCTAGCACATTCATAACACTGGTGTATCAGTTTCATAAAAATCTTAGCTTCACAGGCATACGTTGCATAGTTCAGTCTGTTATCTCATGCTGAGGCCTGTTGTATATGAGGTGTAAAAAACTTCGCTTTGCAGGTATACTGATCACATATAATTTTTCTCCAAATAAATCCATTTGTATTGAGATATTCAATTGTTTCAGTAAAAATGGGCAAGGCAAGGGACAGGGAAGTGGACGTGATGCTGATGGTGCATGCAGAGGCCGAGGCCGTGGCCAAGCTGAAAGTGGGCCGCAGCAAAGACCCATATGTTCTTGCTCAACCTTCCTGTCCCAGTTTCTAGGGAGCGCCGCACACCATTATTGAAGCCAGAGCAGTGTGAAACGGTAGTTGGTTGGATAGTGGATAATGCTTCAAGTCATTTAGCCACCACCAACACCATCATGTCTTCCACACGGTCAAGTCTGAGTAGCCGTGAGTGTGGACCAGCTTTTACTCACCCTGATCATCCTTCCACCAACCATGCCGAGTGCCCTGGGACAACAGATCCCACACTCGGACACTCCGAAGAGCCTTTTGAAAGTGGTATTGTGGTGCGTAGTAATTCTTGGCAGCCCATCCACTCACAGCATAGGCTACAACAGTTTAGGAGACCCACTGCTTAGTAATAGCCCTTTAAGAAGATTAATGCCGCCTGATGCACCAGTGAAAATAGGCTCTGTAACTTTAAGAGTCCCTCCTTCATAAATGAAATAAGATGTGTCTGCTTATGTGTCACACACCACATGGCCAGCTAGGGTTGTTAAATGTTACAATGACATTTCCCAGTGAATGCATTTGTAGTGGTTGAAAGCAATTTTAAAGTTGAAAAACGCTTCAAATACGCCCCCTGATGAAGCGTACTCCTCGTTCGTGAAACGTGCATTGGGGTCCGACTTAGTACGCCGTAAGTCAGCCTCATCATGGGTAAGGATCATTATTTTTCTTGAGACATGCAAGTATTGGGCCCTGTTATACATGGGTATTGGGTTTTTTCCGGACATATACCCAGCCTGCTTTGTTTTATATCACCTGAGCATGCTCCCTACATGGGGTTTTATATCTATAATCATACTTGCATCACTTGTATATAATTGGAGTTACACACAACTGTCTTTTCAGTAGGGGTTACCTTTAACCCCCTGTATCCCACAGTGGATTAATTGCATGTGTAGTGGTGTTTTAACTCCTTTTTTGACACTTGCCCTTTATGGCTTTGTATTCTTTTGACTGTTTTGGGCTAACATTAGGTTGTTTTTCACTCTTGGGTTGTGACCTGTTTGTCCTCACCATTTTACACTGTGTATTGGATGTTTTTATGGCCCGTGTCCTCATTTGTGTCTTTTTGTACTACTGAATAAAATTAATATTTTTTGTAGTGGACTTGTCTTCCTCCTCTTTTTCCATAGTTTCCATAAGTCCGCACTACATTTATGGGGAGATTCTGCACACTTGTGTATGATTTTTTATGATGCAGCATTGGAGAATTTTTGCAGGAAGAAGCAGTGTGTTGGCCGCAGACAGAATGCGTGCATTCATTCCCCGTAACACCAACAGGACTGAAGTTGTCATTCCAACTGTTAGATCTTCCCGAGTCTGGTTATTTTTAAAGACTCTGCTGAGAACCCCAAACAGGCCATTTGCAGCATTTGCCATGCTCGCATCATCAGGGGAAGCAAAAAAAAACAGCCTGACCACCACCAGCATGATTAGGCACATGGCAGCAAAGCACCTGACTTTGTGGGCTGAAACCCAGGCTCCAGGAACATGGTCTGCAGGTGACCACACTGCTTCTTCCACTGGAAATACCCAGCCAATGGCCCACAGGCCACAGTACTTAATTTGCACATTTCTTGTCTGCTTGAGCTCGAAATGTTGCCTTTTCGGCTCATTGAGACGGAAGCTTTCCGCAATCTGATGGCGACCGCCGTCCCAAGTTACTCGGTCCCAAGTCGCCACTATTTCTTCTGTTGTGCCGTACAGGAATTACACCAGCATGTGTCCCACAACATTACCCATGCCCTCAACAATGCTGTTACTGGGAAAGTCCACCTAACCACGGACATGTGGACATTTGCCTGTGGGTAGGGACGGTACATCTCACTGAAGGCATATTGGGTTAACATAGTGGAAGCCAGGACCCAGTCGGATCTTGGGATGGAACACTTCCTCCCCACGCGGAGGATTGCGTGTCCTACGTCAATCAGGGTTGCCCCCACAGTCTACAGCTCCTGCAGCTCCTCCTCTTCTTCATCCTCCATCTCAGAAATGAATACACCAGTAAGAAGCTGGAAGCACTGCAGCACTGCCTCTGCCAAGCGGCAACAGGCTGTGCTGAAGCTAATCTGCATAGGTGACAAACCGCACAATGCAGAAGAGTTGTGGACAACACTGAAAGAGCAGTTAGATATTTGGTCGACACCGCTGAACCTACAGCCAGTCATGGTCAAATGTGACAATGGCCAAAACCTGGTGGCGGCTCTGAGGCAAGGTGGCGGCTCTGAGGAACATTGCCTAACCCATGTGCTTAACCTCATGGTTCAACATTTTCTAAAAAGCTACAAAGAGCTGCCGTATCTACTAGTGAAAGTACACCGAATGTCTGCCCATTTTAGAAAGTCAGCTACAGCTTCAGCCACCCTTGTCGTGCTTCAGCAGTGTTTGCAACTTCCAGCTAACTGACTGGTGTGTGATGTCCCCACATGTTGGAACTCTACACTGCATAAGTTGGAAAGGATTTGTGAGCAGAAGAGGGCTGCTGTTGACTACCAGCATCAACAAGGCTGTCGATATTCAGCTCAGACTCCACATATAAGACCTCCGGAGTGGACTTGGATGGCAGACATATGTACCATCCTCCAGAACTTTGAGGACTGCACCAAGATGGTGAGCGGTGATGATGCCATAATTAGAGTCACCATCCCGCTTCTCAGCATCTTTAAAACCTCTCTGCTCACAATTAAAGATGATGCATTGCAGGCAGAGCATGAGGACACGGAGCAAGGAACAATGAAGGGTGATTATACTCAGCCCAGCCTCATGTCGTCACAACGTGGATTGGTTGACAATGAGGGAGGAAGAACAGTAGCTACTTTAATAGGCTATAAACTGTACTACAAGCACAGCTGTCATACCATCTGTTCAGTGGGGATGGCCTGAGGACACGGGGGAGGAGGATGATGAGAATGAGGAGGACAGCATGGTCAGTTGTCCTGTTGGTGAGGACATGGAAGTCTTGCCTGTTTGTCCTCTGGCACACATTGCTGATTTTATGTTAGCAATGACCCTCGCATTAGAAAAATTTTAGGTGACACTCAGTACTGGTTGGTGACACTTCTAGACCCACGCTATAAGGGCAAGTTTCAATCTCTTCTTCCAGAGGCAGACAGGTGTTCAAAATTTCTGATGTACCACAGTGCCCATGTAGCGGCATTACTTAAAAAATTCACATGTGAGAACGCTGGCAGCAGACGTCAGAGTTTGTTGTACAGCCAAGGAGTCCCAGCAAGAGAGACAGGAAGGGGAGTAATGGCAAATATCTGGGACAGTTTTCTCAGACCCTCCCATCGGGCCGCCACAGAGGAAGGGGTGGTGGCACAAGAAGTGAAATGTTTGGGAAGATGGTTAGGGAGTACCTTGCAGATCATACAAACGTCTTCCTTTGTGCCTTTTAACCCTTAACCCCCAAGGGTGGTTTGCACGTTAATGACCGCGACAATTTTTACAATTCTGACCACTGTCTCTTTTTGAGGCTATAACTCTGGAACACTTCAACGGATTTTCACGATTCTGAGATTGTTTTCTTGTGACATATTGTACTTCACGTTCGTGGTAAAATTTATACGATATAACTTGCGTTTATTTTTGAAAAAAAATGGAAATATGGCAAAAATTTTGAAAATTGTGCAATTTTCAAATTTTCAATTTTTATTCCCTTAAAACAGAAATATGTCACATAAAATAGTTAATAAATAACATTTCCCACATGTCTACTTTACATCCGCACAATTTTGGTACCAAAATTTTTTTTTTATTATAAGGGTTAAAAGTTGACCAGCGATTTCTCATTTTTTCAACAAAATTTACAAAGCCATTCTTTTAGGGAAAACCTCACATTTGAATTGCCTTTGAGGGGTCTATATGGCAGAAAATACCCAAAAGTGACACCATTCTAAAAGCTGCACCACTCAAGGTACTCAAAACCACATTCAATAAGTTTATTAATCCTTCAGGTGCTTCGCAGGAGCTGAAGCAACGTGGAAGGAAATAATTAATATTTAACTTTTTAGTCACAAAATTGAACTTTTTCAAACTTTTTTTTATTTTCACAAGGCTAAAAGGAGAAAATGGACAGATAAAGTTGTTTTGCAATTTCTCCTGAGTACGCCAATACCCCATATGTGGAGGAAAACCACTGATTGGGCACACGACAGAGCTCGTAAGGGAAGGAACGCCGTTTGACTTTTTCAAACCAAAATTGGCTGGAATTGAGATTGGATGCCATGTCGCGTTTGGAGAGCCCCTGATGCGCCTAAACAGTGAAAAACCCCCACAAGTGACACCATTTTGGAAACTAGACCCCCTATGGAGCTTATCTAGATCTGTATTGAGCACTTTGAACCCCAAGTGTTTCACAAAAGTTTATAATGCCTGGGTGTGAAAAAAAAGAAACAATTTTCCACAAAAATGATTTTTTTAGTCCCAAATTTTTTATTTTCCCAAGAAAATTGGGCCCCAAAAGTTGTTGTCCAATTTGTCCTGAGTACGCTGATACCAAATATGTGGGGGGGAAACTGTTTGGGCGCACGGTAGGGCTTAGAAAGGAAGTAATAACGTTTTGGAATGCAGATGTTGATGGGAGTCATGTTCTGTTTGCAGTGCCCCAGATGTGGAAAACCCCCACAAGTGACCCCATTTTGGAAACTAGACCCCCTAAGGAACTTATCTAGATCTGTGGTGAGCACTTTAAACCCCCAAATGCTTCACACAGATTATGATGCCCGGGCATGAAAATAAAAAAATCTTTTTTTTCCACTAACATGATCTTTTAGTCCCAAACTTTTTATTTTCCCAAGGGTAACAGGAGAAATTAGACACCAAAAGTTGTTGTCCAATTTGTACCTGAGTACACTGATACCCCATATGTGGGAGAAAACCACTGTATGGGCACACATTAGGGCTCGGAAGGGAAGTAGTGACGTTTTGGATTGCAGACTTTGATGCAATGGTCTTTGGGAGTCATATCGCGTTTGGAGAGCCCCTGATGTGCCTAAACAGTAGAAACCCCCCACAAGTGACCCCATTTTGGAAAATATACCCCCAAGGAACTTATCTAAATGTGTGTTGAGCACTTTGAATCCCGAAGTGCTTCACAGAAGTTTGTAACGTACAGCAGTAAAAAAAAAAATCTTTTTTTTTTTACAAAAAAGATATTTTCGTCCTCAAAAGTTGTTGTCCAATTTGTCCTGAGTAAGCTGAAACACAATATGTGGGAGAAAACTACTGTATGGGCACATGTAGGTGTTGTGAATACCTTGGAGGCGACTTCTGAGCTGGGGCTCCCTCTGGTGGTTGCTGAGGGTAATGAGCTAATTACTGAACAGCCTTCAGCTGGCTCTGAATGGTATGATATAATTGACCTGAGTTCCCAGCAGCCTTGCCGGTAATCAATTGTTCCTCCTGCTCTTGCTTGGAGCACAGCTTGCTTTCCTGCTCTCATTCAGATAAGTGTTTTGCTTTTTTTCCTCTATTTGGATTTTCACTGCTGGTTTGCTGCTTGCAGTGGACTACAGCCTGGTCCCCTTTTGGAGTCTTGTGCTGCAATTGTGCTCATTATGTGTTTGCATTTTTGCTTTGTTCCTTTGTCACTTTTTATTTGCTCTGTTGCTGTGTGTTACACCAGAGATCTGAATTAGGTGGTAGAGATCGTGTGATCTCAGGTTTTTTGTTAATCAGAAGTGTTGGTATTTTTGTCAGGGTTTTTTTGGGTTGCAGTCAGAATTCTTTCCTATACTTTTCTATCTAGACAGATTGGGCCCCAGAGTTTGCTCATTCTATTTTCTGTCTGTGTTCGTGTTTTTTTTCTTGTCTAACTGCCATTACATGATCGGGGCTTCCTATTTCTTTGGGGATTCTGCTCCGGGGCAGATAGCATTCATCGCTGTGACGAGGCGTCTAGGATCACAGTAGGTACGCTCCACGGCTACTTCTAGTGTGGCGGTTAGTTTAGGTTACTGCAATCCAATAGTTTCCAGCCACTCTGGTGTATTGCTACTTTGGCTATTTTTTGCAGTTTCTCCTCAGCTACCGAAACATAACACGTAGGGGCTCGGAAGGGAAGTAGTAACGTTTTGGATTGCAGACTTTGATGGCATGGTCTGCGGGCGTCATGTCGCATTTGGAGATCCCCTGATGTGCCTAAACAGTGGAAACCCCCCACAAGTGACCCCATTTTGGAAAATAGACCCCACAAGGAACTTATATAGATGTGTGGTGAGCACTTTGAACCCCAAAGTGCTTCACAGAAGTTTATAACGTACAGCCGTAAAAATGAAAAAAATTTTTTTACAAAAATGATTTTTTTCGCCCCCAATATTTTATTTTCACAAGGGTAACAGGAGAAATTGGACCCCAAAAGTTGTTGTCCAATTTGTCCTGAGTACGCTGATACCCAATATGTGGGAGAAAACTAATGCATGGGCACAAGTCGGGGCTCGGAAGGGAAGTAGTGACGTTTTGGATTGCAGACTTTGATGGAATGGCCTGCTGGTGTCATGTCGCATTTGGAGAGCCCCTAATGTGCCTAAACAGTGGAAATCCCCCACAAGTGACCCCATTTTAGAAAATAGACCCCACAAGGAATTAATCTAGCTGTGTGGTGAGCACTTTGAACCACAAGTGCTTCACAGAAGTTTATAACGTAAACTTTTTTTTTTACAAAAATGATATTTTCGCCCCCAATTTTTTATTTTCCCAAAGGTAACAGAAGAAATTGGACCCCAAGAGTTATTGTGCAATTTGTCCTGAGTACGCTGATACCTCATATGTGGGGGTAAACTACTGTTTGGGCGCATGGCAAAGCTCAGAAAGGAAGGAACACCTTTTGACTTTTTCAACGCAGAATTGGCTGGAATTGAGATCAAACGCCATATCACATTTGGAGAGCCCCTGATGTGCCTAAATAGTGGAAACCCCCAATTCTATCTCAAACCCTAACCCCAACACACCCATAACCCGAGTCCCAACCCTAACCATAACCCTAACCACAAACCTAACCCTAACACACCCCAAACCCTAATCCCAACCCTAACCCTAATCCTAACTATAGGCCCAACTCTAACTCTAACTTTAGCCGCAACCCTAACCCTAACCCTAATTGGAAAATGGAAATAAATACATTTTTTTAATTTTATTATTTTCCCTAACTAAGGGGTTATAAAGGGGGGTTTGATTTACTACTTATAGCGGGTTTTTATGATTGGCAGCTGTCACACGCTAAAAAAACGCTTTTATTGCAAAAAACAGTTTTTGCATCACCACATTTTGAGAGCTATAATTTTTGCATATTTTGGCCCACAGAGTCATGTGAGGTTGAATTTTTTGCGTTACGAGTTGATGTTTTTATTGGTACCATTTTTGAGCACGTGACATTTTTGATCGCTTTTATTTCGATTATTGGGAGGTTTGAATGAACAAAAATCAGCAATTCATGAATTTTTTTTTGGGGGGGCGTTTATACCGTTCCACATGTGGTAAAATTGATAAAGCAGTTTTATTCTTCGGGTCAGTACGATTACAGCGATACCTCATATATATAATTTTTTTATGTTTTGGCGCTTTTATACAATAAAAACAATTTTATATAAAAAATAATTATTTTTGCATCGCTTTATTCTGCGTGCTATAACTTTTTATTTTTTTGCTGATGATTCTGTATTGCAGTTCGTTTTCTGTGGGACAAGATGACGTTTTCAGCGATACCATGTTTATTTATATCGGTCTTTTTGATCGCGTGTTATTCCACTTTTTGTTCTGCAGTAAGATGATAAAGCATTGATTTTTTGCTTTGTTTTTTTTTTTAAGGGGTTCACTAAAGGGGTTAACTAGTAGGACAGTTCTATAGGGCGGGTCGTTACGGACGCGGCGATACCAAATATGTGTACTTTTATTGTTTTGGTTTTTTTTTATTTACAGTAAGAAATGAATTTATTGGGGAATATTTTTTTTTCTTTATTTGGAATTTTTTTTTACACTTGTGATTTTTTATTTTTTCAACTTTTTTACTTTGTCCCAGGATGGGACATCACTGTATAATACCAGATCGCTGGTCTCACAGTGTGCACAGCACTCTGTGAGACCAGCGATCTCACAGACAGTGCTGCAGGCTCCCTCAGCGCCTGCTCTCAGCAGGCAATGAGGATGCCGCCTCCCTGCAGGAAACAACGGCAATCTTGATCCGGGGCCTTGCAGGGAGGAAGGCCCCAGAACAGTGCAATCACATCGCACTATTCTGAGGGCCTCAGGGGAGCACGCAGGAAGCCCCCTCCCTTCTCGATGCTTCCCTGTGCCCCCGGTACACCACGATCATGTTAGATCGCGGTGTGCCAGGGTTAATGTGCCGTGAGCGGTCCGTGACCGCTCCTGGCACATAGTGCCGGTGTCAGCTGTGATAATCAGCTGACACCCGGCCGCGATCAGCTGTGCTCAACCCGGGAGCGCAGCTGATCGCCTAGGACGTACTATCCCGTCCCTGGGAATTAAGTCCCAGGGCACATGGATGGGATAGTACAGTCATGGCCAAAAGTTTTGAGAATGACACAAATATTATATTTTCACATGATCTGCTGCCCTCTGGTTTTTAGTGTGTTTGACAGATGTTTTTATCACAGACAGAAATATAATAATTGCAAACATATGAGTAACAAAAGCTTATATTGACAGTTAGAATGAGTTAATGCAGAAAAATCAATATTTGCAGTGTTGACCCTTCTTCTTCAGACCTCTGCAATTCTCCCTGGCATGCTCTCAATCAACTTCTGGACCAAATCCTGACTGATAGCAGTCCATTCTTGCACAATCAATGCTTTCATTTGTCAAAATTTTTAGGTTTTTTTTGTCCACGCGTCTCTTGATGATTGACCACAAGTTCTCAATGGGATTAAGATCTGGGGAGTTTCCAGGCCATGGACCCAAAATCTCTATGTTTTGTTCCCTGAGACATTTAGTTATCACCTTTGCTTTATGGCAAGGTGCTCCATCATGCTGGAAAAGGCATTGTTGATCGCCAAACTGCTCTTGGAGGGTTGGGAGAAGTTGCTCTTGGAGACATTCTGGTACCATTCTTTATTCATGGCTGTGTTTTTTAGGCAAGACTGTGAGAGAGCCGATTCCCTTGGCTGAGAAGCAACCCACACACGAATGGTTTCAGGATGCTTAACAGTTGGCATGAGACAAGACTGGTGTAGCGCTCACCTTGTCTTCTCCGAATGAGGCGTTTTCCTGATGTCCCAAACAATCGAAAAGGGGATTCATCAGAGAAAATAACTTTACCCCAGTCCTCAGCAGTCCACTGCCTGTACCTTTTGCAGAATATCAGTCTGTCCATGATGTTTTTCCTGGAGAGAAGTGGCTTCTTTGCTGCCCTCCTTGTGACCAGGCCTTGCTCCAAGAGTCTCCGCCTCACAGTACGTGCAGGGTGAAATCTCATAAAAATGATGTGTACGTATATTCTTCCCATTTATTCTTATATTTTCCATTTTTCCTATTTGTGCAACATCCTCTTGTGACCTACTGCATTACACTACAATATTGAAATAGTGAAATCCTATGATCTTATATTTTTATTTATATCCCTATCTCTGAGATGTTGCTAGGGTCAAACATATCTCGTTGGACACAATCTGGCTTCATATCTATGAACCTGTGTTCGCCCCTCCCTTTTGTTATTTTCTTTCATAGGTGGATTCACATTTTTGATTTGTTTGATTTCAGTAGGATTTATCAATCAATGTCTCCTCATTCTCCACCACTAGATGACGAGTGTTTATGGGTTCTGTGCTGCAACAAGCTGTTGAAATTTTGGCAAGGTGTCTATGCTGCCATAAAATATTTTTATAAAATTTACCCCCATGGGGAAATGTTTGCCAGCCTATGCACTGTGTGTATGGCGTTAGGAGACCCGCTCCTTAACATTGGGCCTAGTTTTTATTCAGGCCTTCATCAATGTCTCCTTATTGTCCTCCACTAGATGGCCAAGGTTAACGTGTTCTGTGCTGCTACAGGCAGTCCAATTTCTGTCAAGGGTGTCTATGATGCCCATAGTATATTTTTAAACAATGTACCCCCCATCGGAATTTTTTGTCAGCCCATGCATTGCGTGTATGGGTGTTACAAGTCTAGGAGACCCGCTTCTTTACATTGGGCCTAGTTTTTAATCAGGCCTTCATCAATGTCTCCTCATTCTCCCCCACTAGATGACTAGGGTTAACGTGTTCTTTGCTGCTACAGGGAGTTTCAATGTTTGCCAAGGTTGTCTATGATGCCCATGAAATATTTTTGACAATTTTACTCCCCCAGGGGAAATGTTTTCCAGCCCATACACTAAGTGTATGGGCATTCCAAGTGTAGGAGACCCGCTCCGTTAAATTGGGCCTAGTTTTGAATCAGGCCTTCCTCCACGTCTCATCATTCGCCGCCAGTAGATCACCAGGGTTAACATGTTCCGTGCTGCTACACCCAGTGTCGAATTCTTAAGGGTGGTTATGCTGGGCGTAAAATACTTGTTATGGAAAAGGTTGAGGTGTACCCCGCAGGGGAAAATGTTGGCAAGGCCCAGGAACTTTGTGTATGGGCATTCCGAGTCTCGGAGACCCTCTCCTTTATCTTATTGGTAATATGTATGGGTGATGGTGAAGAAGTTTGTGCCACTGGTGTGTTTATAGTTATGGACAGTGCACTCCTCTTTAAACTTAGCGTTTTACGAGCATCCATCAGTTTGGTTGGTTTGCCTCCGACACTCATCTGCTTTCTGTAATTCAACATCTCCTGAACATGTAGCACTTTGCCCTTTATATAGACACGTGCGTGTTTGGCAACATGTTTGACGGGCATTTCTTAGGCCGAGTCTCATACGCGCATCTGTTACACCAATCTTCTGACGGGCATGAAACCGATTCTGGTACTTGATGTGGCTAAACGTTGAATCATTGTAGGCTGTATCCTGGATCTCATACCTCCCAGAGCCTCTGCTGTTATTAATCATGTACTTGCTCATTCCTGTCATCACCATGCCCCTTTTCCTGATCACTTCATCCAACGATTCGTCCGCCATATTTCGCCTAAAAACCTGCACCTTCCCAGCAGCCACTGTGTAGGAAACCACGTTACAGGTTTGCCAGATGTTTATGATGCACCAAAAATAATAATTAAACACTATGTTCCTTTAAATCTTGGCCTGTAGGGTTTTAAAATCCAAGGCCTTTTCCTTCCTCCACGTCTCATCAGTCGCTGCCAGTAGATCACCAGAATTTTTCTTTTTCACTGGGATATGTGTTTTCAAATGATAATAATATCATTAAAAGTTTTTTTAAGGGAATATATATGTAAAACTTTTTGATTAGATTCCTTTTGCTTTATCTGATTTTGGTACAAACATGTGTGAGCTCGCCTCGCCAAAGAGCACCACCAGGTTCCACTCATTGTCACACACAAACATGCCTGACTGTGGGTTCAGCGGTCTCATCCAGGGATATGCCAGCTGTTTCATAGCTATCCAAAACTCTTCAAGCATTGTGGCGTTTGTCACAGAAGCATATTGTAACGGGTCTGGGAGGCGGAACCTCGAGCTTTATTATACAAGGAGGCTTTCCTTGTAAAGGAGCGGGTGGCGCCCGGGAGACGGATAAGAAGTCACTGCAAGTGACGGGGGCAGTCTTTGGATAGACAGGCGGTAGTCACGGCAAGTGACCGGGGCAGTCTCTGGGTAGACAGGCGGGTAGTCACGGCAAGTGACCGGGGCAGTCTCTGGGTAGACAGGCAGTAGTCACGGCAAGTGACCGGGGCAGATCCCTGGTTAGACAGGCAGGTAGTCACGGCAAGTGACCGGGGCAGTCTCTGGGTAAACAGGCGGGTAGTCACGGCAAGTGACCGGGGCAGTCTCTGGGTAGACAGGCAGGTAGTCACGGCAAGTGACCGGGGCAGTCTCTGGGTAGACAGGCAGGAAGTCACGGCAAGTGACCGGGGCAGTCTCTGGTTAGGCAGGCAGGAAGTCACAGCAAGTGACCGGGGCAGTCTCTGGTTAGACAGGCAGGAAGTCACAGCAAGTGACCGGGCAAGTCTCTGGATAAACAGGCAAGCAAGGAGCCGGGCAGTCTTTGACTGAACAGGTATATACGACCTGAGATGGTGGAGCCTCCAAGTAGGCTAGCAGGCAGATGACAGATGAGCGCCCCCAAGTGAGCAGGCGAGAGTCTCTGGAACAGCCAATGAACACCGCAGGCGATGGCCGAACCTTCAGTGGGACCGCAGTCAGATGGCAGATGAGTGCTCCCAAGTAAGCAGGCGAGAGTCTCTGGATTGCCGATGGTCACCGCATGTGACGGCCGAACCTCCAGGCAGGCTTGCAGGCAGGTAGCAGACAGCAGACTGGCAGGAAACAGGCAGGTAACTGGAAACGGACCCTGAGGGCTGAAGCAGAGTAAACAGTGCAACAACAACATTGCTCGGGCACCTCCATTAAGGAGGAAGCATTTTATATAGGGTGGAGTCCTCCGGCATTGGCCGGGACCTTTTTGAAGGATGCGCGCGGCCCCTTTAAGAGCGGGGGAGGGCGCGGGCGCGCGCCCTAAGTCCAGCAGCAGGGAAGGAGCGCGCGGCCCCAGCAGGCGGAAGGAGGACGCTGAGCGCGGGTAAGGGGGGCGACGTCCCTGCCTGGCAGAGGACGCCGTCGCAGGGGAACAGCGTCCCTGCCTGGCAGAAGGCAGGGACGCCGATGCTACACATATTAGCTTCAGCACAGCCTGTTCATGCTTTGATTAGGCAGTGCTGCAGTGCTTCCAGCTTGTGACTGATGTGTTTACCTTTTGGAGCTGGAGGCTGAAGAGGAGGCGAAGGAAGAGGAGGAGGAGGTGCAGGAGCTGTAAACTGTGGGGGCAACCCAGATTGACATAGGGCAAACCCCAAAACTCTGTGTTTGTGAGGACGGCCACTATACCAAGGTCTAAGTGTGTCCCGGATTCCAATATATTAACCCTGTGTACTCTTAGTGAGATGTATTTTCCCTGACCACAAGCACTTGTCCACGTGTCTGTGGTTCGGAGAACTTTCCCTGTACCAGCATTGTTGATGGCACTGGTAATGTTGTGTGACACGTTCTTGCTTGTCTAATATCGTGAAAACAGACCGGGAGAAACATGATCGCGGTGTACTGGGGCACAGGGAGGATCGCGCAGGGTGGGGGCTCCCTGCGCGCCCCCTGAACCCTCAGACCCAGCGCGATGTGATCGCGCTGTTCTGAGGGCTTCCTCCCTCCCAGGACCCGATCCAAGATGGCGCCGGGGTCCTGGAGGGAGGCGGCTTCCTCAGTGCCTGCTGAGAGCAGGCACTGAGAAGCCTGCTGCACTGCCTGAGCGATCGCTGGTGTGACAGTGTCTGTGCACACTGTCACACCAGCGATCTGATAAAATACAGTGATGTCCCACCCTGGGACAAAGTAAAAAAGTTAAAAAAATAAAAATAAACATGTTATAAAAAAAATCCAAAATAGATAAAAAAAAAAAAAAAATTCCCCAATAATTCATTTCTTCCTGTAAATAAAAAAAACAAAACAATAAAAGTACACATATTTGGTATCGCCGCGTCCGTACGACCCCCCCTATAAAACTGTCCCACTAGTTAACCCCTTTAGTGAACCCCTTACAAAAAAAAAAAAAAACGAAGCAAAAAAATCAATGCTTTATCATCATACCGCTGAACAAAAAGTGGAATAAACGCGCGATCAAAAAGACCGATATAAATAAACATGGTACCGCTGAAAACGTCATCTTATCCCGCAAAAAACGAGCCCCAACAGCATCATCAAGCGAAAAAATAAAAAAGTTATAGCTCGCAGAATAAAGCGATGCAAAAATAATTATTTTTTATATAAAATTGTTTTATTCTATAAAAGCGCCAAAACATAAAAAAAATGATATAAATGAGGTATCGCCATAATCGTACTGACCCGAAGAATAAAACTGCTTTA
This sequence comes from Oophaga sylvatica, assembly GCA_033576555.1. Classification (NCBI taxonomy): domain Eukaryota; kingdom Metazoa; phylum Chordata; class Amphibia; order Anura; family Dendrobatidae; genus Oophaga; species Oophaga sylvatica. The sequence goes on along the minus strand of JARQOD010003275.1, from coordinate 49,029 downwards.
TCAATTTTACCACACGCGGAACAATAAAAACGCCTCCCCCAAAAGAAATTCATGAATTGCTGATTTTTGTTCATTCTAACCTCCATAAATCGAAATAAAAAGCGATCAAAAAAATGTCACCTGCTCAAAAATGGTACAAAGAAAAACGTAAACTCGTGCCGCAAAAAATAAGACCTCACATGACTCTGTGGGCCAAAATATGCAAGAATTATAGCTCTCAAAATGGGGCGATGCAAAAAACTATTTTTGCAATCAAAAGCGTCTTTTAGCGTGACAGCTGCCAATCATAAAAACCCGCTATAAATAGTAAATCAAATCCCCCTTTATCACCCCCTTAGTAAGGGAAAAATAATAAAATTAAAAAAATTTATTTTATTTCCATTTTCCCATTAGGGTTAGGGTTAGGGTTGCGGCTAAAGTTAGGGTTAGGGTTGGCACTAAAGTTAGGATTAGGTTAGGGTTGGGATTAGGGTGTGTTAGGGTTAGGTTTGTGTTAGGGTTGGGACCAGGTTAGGGGTGTGTTGGGTTAGGGTTGGAGTTAGAATTGGGGGTTTCCGCTGTTTAGGCACATCAGGGGCTCTCCAAATGTGACATGGCGTCTGATCTCAATTCCAGCCAATTCTGCGTTGAAAAAGTCAAACGGTGCTCCTTCACTTCTGACTCTGCCATGCGTCCAAACAGTAGTTTATCCCCACATATGGGGTATCAGCGTACTCTGGACCCCAAGAGTTATTGTGCAATTTGTCCTATTCTTCTGTTACCCTTGGGAAAATAAAAAACTGGGGGCGAAAATATCATTTTTGTACAAAAAAAAAATATTTTTTTGTTTTTTACGGCTGTACATTATAAACTTCTGTGAAGCACTTGGGGCTTCATAGCGCTCACCACACACCTAGATAAGTTCCTTGTGGGTCTTTTTTCCCAAAAAATGGGGTCACTTGTTGGGGATTTCCACTGTTTAGGGGCGCATCAGGGGCTCTCCAAATGCGACATGACGCCCCCAGACCAAATTCCATCAAAGTCTGCAATCCAAAACGTCACTACTTCCCTTCCGAGCCCCAACGTGTACCCATACAGTAGTTTTCTTCTCCCCACATATTGGGTATCAGCGTACTCAGGACAAATTGGGAAACAACTTTTGGGTCCAATTTCTCCTGTTACCCTTGTAAAAATAAATATTGGGGCGAAAAAAAATCATTTTTGCAAAAAAAAAAAGGATTTTTTTTTTAAACGGCTGTGCGTTATAAACTTCTGTGAAGCACTTCGGGTTCAAAGTGCCACCACACATCTAGATAAGTTCCTTGTGGGGTATATTTTCCAAAATGGGGTCACTTGTGGGGGTTTCCACTGTTTAGGCGCATCAGGGCTCTCCAAATGCGACATGACGCACCCAGACCATTCCATCAAAGTCTGCAATCCAAAACGTCACTACTTCCCCTTCCGAGCCCTGACGTGCGCCCATACAGTAGTTTTCTCCCACATATTGGGTATCACCGTACTCAGGACAAATTGGACAACAACTTTTGGGTCCAATTTCTTCTGTTACCCTTGTGAAAATAAAATATTGGGGGCGAAAAAATCATTTTGTAAAAAAAAAAAAAGATTTTTTATTTTACGGCTGTACGTTATAAACTTTAGTGAAACACCTGGGGTTCAAAGTTCTCACCACACATCTAGATAAGTTCCTTGAGGGGTCTAGTTTCCAAAATAGTGTCATTTATGGGGGTTTCCACTGTTTAGGCAGATCAGGAGCTCTCCAAACACGACATGGCGTCCAGCCAATTCTGCGTTGAAAAAGTCAGACGGCTCCTTCCCTTCCAAACTCTGCCATGCACCCAAACAGTGGTTTACCTCCACATATGGGGTATCAGCGCACTCAGGAAAAATTGCACAATAACTTTTGGAGTCTTGTTACCCTTGAAAAAATAAAAATTGGGGTGAAAAGATGATTTTTGTGGAAAAAATATGATTTTTAAATTTTACGGCTCTACGTTATAAACTTGTGTGAAGCACTTGGGGGTTCAAATTGCTCATAAAAATCTAGATAAGTTCCTTAGGGGGTCTAGTTTCCCAAATGGGGTCATTTGTGGGGGTTTTCCACTGTTTAGGCACATCAGGGCTCTCCAAATGCAACATGGCATCCAAACTCAATTCCAGCCAATTTTGGTTGGAAAAAGTCAAATGGTGCTCCTTCCATTCCGAGCTCTGCCGTGCGCCCAAACAGTGGTTTCCCCCCAACATATGGGGTATCAGCGTACTCAGGACAAATTGTACAACAACTTATGTGGTCCAATTTCTCCTGTTACCCTTGGGAAAATAAAAAATTAGTGACTAAAAGATAATTTTTGTGGGAAAAAAATAGGATTTTTATTTTCATGCCCGGGCATTATAAACTTGTGTGAAGCACTTGGGGGTTCAAAGTGCTCACCAAAGATATAGATAAGTTCCTTAGGGGGTCTAATTTCCAAAATGGGGTCACTTGTGGGGGGTTTCCACTGTTTAGGCTCATCTGGGGCACTGCAAACGGAACATGACCCCATTAACGTCTGCATTCCAAAACGTTACTACTTCCTTTCCAAGCCCTGCCGTGCGCCCAAACAGTTTCCCCCCCCACATATGGGGTATCAGCGTACTCAGGACAAATTGGACAACAACTTTTGGGGTCCAATTTTCCTTGGGAAAATTCAAAAATTTGGGACTAAAAAATCATTTTGTGGAAAATTGATTTTTTTTTTCACACCCAGGCTTTATAAACTTTTGTGAAACACTTGAGGGTTCAAAGTGCTCACAACAGATCTAGATAAGTACCTTAGGGGTCTAGTTTCCAAAATGGTGTCACTTGTGGGGGTTTCCACTGTTTAGGCGCATCAGGGGCTCTCCAAACGCGACATGGCATCCAATCTAAATTCCAGCCAATTTTAGTTTGAAAAAGTCAAACGTCGCTCCTTCCCTTACGAGCTCTGCCGTGTGCCCAAACAGTGGTTTTCCCCCACATATGGGGTATTGACGTACTCAGGAGAAATTGCTTAACAACCTTATCTGTCCATTTTCTCCTTTTACCCTTGTGAAAATAAAAAAAAAGTTTGTAAAAGATAATTTTTGTGGCTAAAAAGTAAAATATTCATTTTTTCCTTCCACGTTGCTTTAGTTACTGTGAAGCACCTGAAGGGTTAATAAACTTCTTGAATGTGGTTTTGAGTACCTTGAGGAGTGCAGTTTTTAGAATGGTGTCACTTTTGGGTATTTTCTGCCATATAGACCCCTCAAAGTGACTTCAAATGTGAGGTGGTCCCTAAAAAAAATGGCTTTGTAAATTTTGCTGTAAAAATGAGAATCGCTAGTCAACTTTTAACCCTTATAACTTCCTAACAAAAAAAAATTTTGTTCCAAAATTGTGCTGATGTAAAGTAGACATGTGGAAAATGTTATTTCTTAACTATTTTGTGTGATATATTTCTTGTTTTAAGGGAAAAAAATTAAAGTTTAAAATTGCAAAATTGTAAAAATTTTCGCCATATTTGCGTTTTTTTAAAAAATAAACGCAAGTTATATCGAGAAATTTTACCACTAACATGAAGTACAATATGTCACGCAAAACAATCTCAGAATCGCGAAGATCCGTTGAAGCGTTCCAGAGTTATAACCTCATAAAGAGACAGTGGTCAGAATTGTAAAAATTGGCCCGGTCATTAACGTGCAAACCACCCTTGGGGTGAAGGGTTAAGGGTACTTAAACCACAGCACCGTGAATTCACAGCGTTGTGGAAAAAGTATATTCCACCCCACAGAGTTGGATTTTCTCTGGGGTCTCAGCCGAGACCTCGGAGAACATGATTTCTGTCGGTTTTTACCGATCGCACATCAGAGGGGAGAGAAATAGGGTCCCCCGATCTGTCCCCTGTACCTCCTGGTGTCCACACCGTCCTCCCATGGCTCCTGCAACTCCCAGCGTCTACTTCCTGCAAAAAAAATGGCAGGCGCATGCGCAGTGCGCCCGCAAATCTGCCGGCCGGCAGATTCATTCATTCAGTGCAGGTACATTTTGATCATTGTGATAAACGCTATAATAGTGATCAAAATAAAAAAAAATAGTGCATTAATCCCCCTTTATCACTTCCTTAGTTAGGACATATAATAAAATAAAAAAATACATGTATTTTCCATTTTCCCATTAGGGTTAGCGTTAGGAAAAAAGTTAGCGTTAGGTTGGGGCTAAAGTTAGGGTTAGAGTTCGGGATAAAGTTATAATTAGGGTTAGGGTTATAATTAGGGTTAAGGTTGGAATTATTGTTAGAATTAGGTTAGGGTTGCAATTAGGGTTGGAATTACGGTTGGGATTAGGATAGGGTTGGGATTAAGGTTAGGGGTGTGTTGGGGATAGGGTAGGAGCTAGAATTGAGGGGTTTCCACTATTTAGGCACATCAGGGGTCTCCAAACAAGACATGGCTTTCAAAAAGTCAAATGGTACTCCCTCACTTATGAGCCCTGCCGTGCGCCCAAACAGTGGTTTACCCCCAAAAAAGCGATATTGGCGTACTCAGACATATTGCACACCAAATTTGAGGTTCTAATTTCTCCTGCTAACCCTTGGGAAAATAAAAAATAGCTGGCTAAAAAATCATTTTTGAGGAAAAAAATGATTTTTTTTTCACAGCTCTGCGTTTATAAACTTCAGTAAAGCACTTGAGGGTTGAAAGTGCTCACCACACATCTAGATAAGCTCCTTTGGGGGATCTAGTTTCCAAAAATGGTGTTACATGCGGGGGTTTTCTACTGTTTAGGCACATCAAGGGCTCTGCAAACACAACATGATGCCCGCAGAACATTCCATCAATGTCGTATTATAAAATGGCGCTCCTTCAATTCCAAGCTCTCCCATGCGCCCAAACAGTGTTTCCCCCCTCATATGGGATATAAGCGTACTCAGGAAAAATTGCACAACATTAGAGGTCCAATTTCTCATGTTACCCTTGGAAAATAAAAAATAATGGGCTAAAAAAAATCATTTTGAAGAAAAAAATGATTTTTTATTTTCACAGCTCTATGTTATAAACTTCTGTGAAGTACTTGGAGGTTCAAAGTGCTCACTACACATCTAGATAAGTTCCTTAAGGGGTCTAGTTTCCAAAATGGGGTCACTTGTTGCCGTTTCCACTGTTTATGCACATCAGGTGCTCTCCAAACGCGACATGACGTCCAGCCAATTCTGCGTTGAAAAAGTCAAAAGGCGCTGCTTCCCTTGCAACCTCTGTCGTGCTCCCAAAAAGTGGTTTACCCCCACATATGGGGTTTCGCGTATTCAGGAGAAATTGCACAACAAATTTTGAGGTTTCTTTTTCTCTTTTAACACTTTTGAAAATAAATAAAATTGGTTTCTGTGTAATTTTTTTGCAAAAAAGCTAAATGTTAATTTTTTTCCTTTCCACATTGCTTCAGTTCCAGTGAAGCAGAAGGGGTTTAAAAATTTCTTGGTTTGACACCTTAAAGGGTGCATTTTGTTAGAATGCTGCACTTTTGGGTTTTTTCTTCAATAGACCCCTCAAAGTGATTCAAATGTGATTTTTCCCCAAAAAAAACAAAATGATGTTTAAAAACAAATCCTGAAATTTTTCCCTGTGAATAAAAATTTTTCCACATCTAAAAAGTGCCGAGTTATTTTTTTGAAATTTTGGGCATTTTTAAAAAACCCTTTGGGGGAAAAAACCGGGTTATTTTCCCAAAACCTTTAGAAGCGCAAAACAAAATCTGTTCCCGCAGACCCAAAAAAAAAAGAAGGGGGGCAAAAAGGTGAATCATTAAAGGGGGAAAAACGTTAAACATTTAGCTCCTAAAAATTGTTCCTCCCCCCGGCCGGGAGACAACCCCCGCAATCCTAAAGGGTCGAAAACGCCAATTTGCCCCCCAAATTTTAAACCCGCCCAATCCCCAAAAACCCTCACCGGTTTTGCCGGGAATCTAGGGACTAGGACACCGACCCGACCAGCTAGCATACCAAACCCTCACCATTAATCGGGATTTTAGTGCTTATTTCGCCGGGGCCCTAACCACACACACACACATACCACACTGGGGCAAGCATATAAGGTTACACTAGGCATGGGGCCCCGCCATGCCACCCTTTAAAAAAACACAAAAGGGCCCCGCCAGAAACAAGACCAAAGAAAATTTGTCCAGAACACCATAGTCACAGGACCTTCCTGGGGACCAATAGGAGCGCTGCATACCGACATGGACCCGATCTCCAATGAGAGAATCACTCGGGGACTCAAAAGGGAAAACAAGGGCTTTGTCCAAAAGACTCCTCCCGCTAACCATACGGGGAAAAATACAGAGGGGCCGGAGGGGCAGCATAATCCCTCACACTGCCAGACGGGGGAGATCTGGGGGCCGACGTCTAACCTGAGCAGGTCCCCTTTGGGG